>JARYGA010006737.1:0-201496 GCA_030545235.1 Helianthus tuberosus
TACACTAGTGTATTTTACGATTTGATGATGAGATCCTGACCATACATGTGTGTAGATCAATGGTCAGGATTTGTTCACTCAGTTCGCAAATACAGCAGTGTTCACTCTAGAACCCCACCCTATATATATATATATTGTACGTGAGGCAGGCATTATAGATGGCCTCGATATGGGCCATACGCAAGTGATGTCGTTTAATCATTTAAGTATTGCACGCGAGGAATTGTTGGTAGATCTATCGGGTTGAAAACCCGTCGTGACCGGTCGCTTCGTGTCAAGTCAAACGACGAATTGATATTCTATGCATTGTCTAGCATTGATTATACATTCATTGTAAATATATGGTTCATAATGTCTAGCTAACTTACGAGTCCGAACATTTGATTCTATCAATTTAATATGTAAACTCGGAAAGATGTCTATGGTCGAAAAGTTTTACGGAAATGCTTACGACGGCTGACCCTTGAGTTATTTTACAAGGAAATGAATTAACTTTCTTGAAAATTATATGGATGTTTTTATGATAAACACATAATTAGAAAGTTTTTCCTTGGGATCAAATTATTTTAAATTTGAATATGTGAACTCACATTCCCTTGTGTTGACACTTGATTTTAACGCGTTCTTCAGGTACTTGAGTTCGGCTTCAGGAATTATGGCGTATCTTGTGGTTGTTAATGCATGTTTGGTTTGATAATGTGTTGGACAAACTTTTAAAACAATTTGGGACCAATGTAATAAGATCCATAAGGATCAAGACTACTAAACTATGTTATGGTTGTGCCGTGTTTGGAAACTTTATGTTTAAAATCTAAGTTTTAATTAAGTTAAAATGTCCAATAAGTAGATGCATCGTTGAACAAGATATTAATGGACACCAACTTTCGTCACCACTACGTTTTATATTCCACTGCGACGTTTTTAAGGCGACCATGGATATAAGCATGTGCAACCTGAACGATCAAGCATTGATGCAGCCATTTTGGGTACATTTTGGCTTGGGTTTGTGAGTCTGGGGCCCTTTCAACTAGTCTACTTTTTATGTTTTTGGTTATTCTTGTTTCTTTTTTTCCTTTTTCAACTTTACTTTCTATAAAATTTAGGTTATACTTAATTATTTTATAAAGTTTCTTTTTTTTTATAAAGTTTGTATATGTATATAAGGATATGTAAAAAGACTAGGATTTTTGAAAATCTAATTAAGATTTTTTAAAAATTATGAAGTTTTAAGTAGTTTGCAACAATTATAAGTTTAGAAATTACTGTATTTACTTATAAAGTTATAAGATAGAAAAACTAAATAGTTTATATTATAATATATAAGTTGCTATGAAAAAAATATGTAAAATGTGATTGTGATGCGTAAAAGGTTGGATGAGGTGACGACTATTTATATACTATTAGTTTGAAACATTTGTATGCATAATTAATTGTAAGTTGTGCTTAAGTACTTGTACCTTAGTCAAATATTAGTTGTAAGTTATGCTTAAGTGGTTGTACCTTAATCAAATATTTGCATGTTTAATTGTAAGTTGTGCTTAAGTACTTGTACCTTAGTCAAATATTAGTTGTAAGTTGTGCTTAAGTGGTTGTACCTTAATCAAATATTTGCATGTTTAATTGTAAGTTGTGCTTAAGTACTTGTACCTTACTCAAATATTAGTTGTAAGTTGTGCTTAAGTGGTTGTACCTTAATCAAATATTTGTTTCATTAGGGTGAGAGGGGCACTCCTCTCTTAGGGGAGTGACCTCTCTTACACACACCCAATCAGCACGCGCCACGTCAACTCCCCTCTTAAGTCCCCATTTTGCACTCAAACGTTGGCATCACTCCACTCACACAATTATTTTTTATAAAAAAAGAAGAAAAAAATATGATTGGTGGAAAAAGAGTGGACCCACATTAACAACCAATCACCCCCTCTCTCTCTCCTCTCTGTCACACCCCCAAATTACCATCTAGGGTATGTCCCTAATGGAGGTGCAACGATCCAACAAAGAGCCACCAATCATGTCAAACACAAGTAATAATGTATGGAATTACTCAATTGTAAGAAATGTATCGTTTGTAAGTTAAACCAAAACCAAAGTATTGAGCGGAAGCATAAATGTATAAGTGTATCAAACCCAAATCAATGTAATTGTTTATCATGACCACAACCACTCCAGCAGCATCAGACGGCAAGTTCCCAAGTTCCTTCAGTGATTACCTACAAGCATGTAAACAAGTGTGTCAGACTACGCTGGTGAGTTCAAGGTTTGTGTTTGTTTACCAAGTTGTGTTACCAGTCATGTGAGTAGAACAGTTTACAAGACGTTATATTGTTTGTTGTTATGATGTTTGATGTTTCGATGTTGTTATTACTCGATTACCGTATGTGGCGACTAGATGTGAATGCCCAACCCCAATGCCTCCATTTAGGCATTGGTCATGATGTCAAGGTATCAAACAACCTTGAATAGATGTAAGGGGTCTTATATGTACACGATGTGAATGCCCAACCCCAATGCCTCTAACTAGGCATTGGTCATGAAGTCCAGGTAATTAGTTCACGCCCGTCCTTTCGGCCCGGTGTGAGGGTGCCAAACCTAATAGCGCTATCAACTAAATACCTCGTTGCTTCTTCAGCAACACGGTAGATGTATGGGGTCTTACATGATTTATACTGTGTTCAATAACCAACATCCCAAATAAACAGTTTACCCAATATTCCCTTTAGAAACGTTTACCAGATGTCCCAAACCACCGGGACGCATGCTTAGAAAAGTGCAGTGAACTCACCTTAGGTTTGCTCGGTACGCTAAGTTAAATGCTCACAAGAAATCAATCACGTCCTATTGTACTCATGTAGATATAATCAGTTTCATTCGTAACGATTCACATATATTCTAATGTCACATAGTGTGTTTGGCAGTTAATCATCATGCAATACAAACAGTTAATCGCATCAGAACACTTAACAGGATTAACACACTAACAGAGTTAACAGGCTTAATAGGAGTAACATACCTAACAGTGTTGATAAACTAGCATGGATAATAAACTAACAGTGTTAGTTGACTAACTGAATTAGTAAACAAACAGAGTTAACCACTTAACAACTTAACAAAGGTTTACATGCTTAACAGAGTTACACAATTTAACTTAACAAAGTATATAACTAACGAAGTTAACAAGTAACAGGTTCAACAGATACTAGTTACAGATCATAAGCCGAAAACCCTATATGGGCGAAATCACATTTGACGGACATAAAGTTTGGCGAAAACACCTCAAGTGACTAAATCCCTTTTTGGGGTTTTCGTCGAGCTAGTGATTTCGTCGGCCCCAACATCATCATCACAAACAGTTAACAATGACCCTCTAATACTCGAAATCCCCCCCTACTCACCAATAATAAAATCACCATTCCATGCACACAAAATTTGTCAGTTTATGTGTGCCACCAAAGTCATGTTAATGCTTAAAATAAATAACACCAACAATGGCAGACAAGAGTAGACTGTTTTCATGTTGCTATAGGACCAAACACCATCTTATTACAATTCCATTAAACCAAGTAAATGGATCTGACACAATTGACTTTACTATGCAATAATTAAATTCTAATTTGTTAAGCCTTTCATGTGATGATATGACAATAAAAATTGAATGTAATAGAATGATTGAACCGATTAAATTCTGATTTCATGCACTGATGTATACCAGATTCGATGCCCACCTTACCTACAAGTCAATTCAATCACATGCTCCCAATCATTACACATGCATATAATACAATCATCATTAAGTGTCCACATGATTTTGTTTAATTGCATATGAGCCGCCATGTTTATAATCAGACTACTAAATTATGTGCCCGATTACTAACCTAACCGATTAACACACAAGTTTAGTGCATAAGCATATACATTCGGTTAACTCTATTCGATCATATAACACACGTAGCACATAGATTATCAATACACAAAAATAAGAACTAACCGGATATAAAGTCAAATCGGATGAACCAATGTAACTCCGATTGATGTTGGTAGAGGGTGTCAACGATGGACTTCTAGGGTTTTGATTGGTTTAGTGTTGTTGGGTGATTAGAATTAGGCCATCATGACGTTTAATTAAAAGGGATTTCCGTTACCCTCTTAGCCGGCCCAACTGTTATCCATTTTAGTTTATTCGGGCTCAAGCCTATTCACATTAGAGATGAGTTGGCCAGGTTGTTACTCTACACCAATTAACATACAACATTCTATTAAACTAATTACCATCTATTTCTTTTAACAACCGGAGTGAGTCTTGTTCAAACATTCGGATGTGGTTGCCATCATGTTCATAAAATTGATTTGGGTTGCACATAAAATAACCAAGCTACAATTAATAATCTCACATATAACCTAATCACAAGATTTAGCAGAATCAAAACCGTCACAGTTACATGATAACGAACCTTGAGAGTTCGAGTTGTCACATTATCCCCAACTTGAAAGAAAATTCGTCCCGAAATTTAGTACGTGGTTACCGAGGAAGCTAGTAGTGTTGCGTAGTTTTACTGGTTTTCCTAGGGTGTCACATCATCCCCCCGTTGATTTGGAATTTCGTCCCGAAATTCTGTAGTAGCTTCAGCCTCAGTAGTGGTTGCACTGTTTCCGAATAACTGGGGATACTTGAGTTTCATTTGATCTTCGCGTTCCCAGGTGAACTCTGGGCCACGACGGGAGTTCCAACGAACTCGAATAAGAGGTATTCTGGTGTGCTTGAGGACCTTAACATCCCGGTCCGTGATTTCAATTGGTTCCTCGACGAATCGCAACTGTTCATCGATAGTGAGCTCCTTCAAAGGAACTATGTGGGTCTCATCCGACAGACACTTCTTCAGATTCGACACGTGGAAGACGTTGTGAACTGCACTGAGTTCAGCTGGTAAGTTCAATCTGTAGGCCACCCTGCCTATCTTCTCAGTAACTTCGAATGGTCCGACATATCGCGGATTGAGCTTGCCTCGTTTGCCAAAACGAACCACACCCTTCCAGGGTGAAACTTTGAGTAGCACTCGATCCCCAACCTGGAACTTGAGTGGTTTCCTGTCTTTATCAGCGTATACCTTCTGACGGTCACGAGCTGCCGCCATGCGTTTTCGTATCTGTGCGATCTTTTCGGTAGTATCAATTACGAGTTCTGGACCTGTGATTTGACTATCACCCACCTCTGCCCAACAAAGAGGTGACCGGCATTTACGTCCGTACAATGCCTCAAATGGAGCAGCTTAATGCTGGTGTGGTAGTTGTTTTTGTACGAAAATTCCACAAGTGGCAGATGTTTTTCCCAGCCGTTGCCAAAGTCGATTACACATGCACGAAGCATGTCTTCTAGAGTTTGAATAGTGCGCCCAGACTGCCCATCCGTCTGAGGGTGATAAGCTGTGCTCATATCTAACCGAGAGCCAAAAGATTTGTGCATTGCTTGCCATAGTTCTGAAGTAAAACGTGCATCTCGATCAGAGATAATAGAAGTTGGCACCCCTGTGCATTGAAACCACTTCTTTAAGATATAAATCTGCTAATGTAGAGAACTTGTCTATTTCCTTAATAGCCAGGAAGTGTGCAGACTTTGTGAGTCGATCCACGATCACCCAAATAGTATCATTTCCGCGCTGAGATCTAGGCAGGCTTGTAACAAAATCCATGGAGATTTGTTCCCATTTCCATTGTGGTATCTCTGGTTGTTGGAGTGGGCCTGATGGTTTCTTGTATTCTGCCTTGACTCTCGCACAAGTCCAGCATTTGCTAACGTATGTTGCTATGTGGGCCTTCATGCTAGGCCACCAATATGTAGTTTTGATATCGTGGTACATTTTATCCGAACCAGGATGTACCGAGTAATGAGACCTGTGTGCTTCATCCATTACAAGATCGCGTAAGTTGCCGTAGAGTGGGACCCAAATGCGCACTGTGACGTAGTAAGCACCATCTTCCTTCTGCTCTAAGCGTTGTCTTGAGCCGCGTAGGACTTCCGCCCTGACGTTTTCTGGTTTCAATGCTTTTACCTGAGCATCTCGTATCCGTGAAGGAAGGTTAGACTGAATAGTGAGTTGCAATGCTCGTACACGCTTAGGCGCAGTGTCTTTTCGACTGAGGGCGTCAGCCACAACATTGGCTTTGCCTGGATGGTACTTTGTAGCACATTCGTAATCGTTTAGTAATTCGACCCATCGTCGTTGTCGCATGTTCAATTCTTTCTGTTTGAAAATATGATCAAGGCTCCTGTGATCAGTGTAGATAGTGCACTTAGTGCCATACAAGTAATGTCGCCATATCTTGAGTGCAAAAACCACGGCTCCCAGCTCTAAGTCATGTGTTGTGTAATTCCGTTCGTGAATCTTAAGTTGGCGCGTCGCGTAAGCAATAACTTTATCCCGTTGCATCAACACACATCCAAGACCTTGAATGGATGCGTCGCAGTAGGCTACAAAGTCATCCGTGCCTTCAGGCAATGAGAGGATAGGTGCGCTGCAAAGTCTATCCTTTAAGTGCTGAAACGCTGTTTCCTGCGTATTACCAACACCTTTCTGCGTTAGTAGTGTAAGTGGCCGTGCGATCCTAGAGAAGTCTTTGATGAACCGTCTGTAATAACCCGTCAAACCCAAGAATTGGCGTATTTCTGTTGGTGTACGAGGTGCAGGCCAGTTCTTGATCGAATCTACCTTGGATGGATCAACGTGAATCCCATCCTTGTTCACCACGTGGCCTAAGAAGTGGACTTCACGAAGCCAGAAGTCACATTCGGAAAACTTGGCGTATAGCTGCTCCGTTCGAAGGAGTTCCAATATAAGTCGTAAATGCTGCTCGTGCTCCTCCTGACTCTTCGAATGGATCAGGATGTCATCGATGAAAACGATAACAAACTTGTCGAGATAGGGTTTGCACACCCTGTTCATAAGATCCATGAAAACCGCAGGCGCGTTTGCTAGCCCGAATGGCATGACCAGAAACTCGTAATGGCCGTAGCGAGTTCTGAATGCTGTCTTGGAGACGTCCTCATCCCGGACTCTCAGCTGATGGTAACCTGACCTCAGGTCTATCTTGGAGTAGTATCTCGACCCTTGCAACTGGTCGAATAAGTCGTCGATGCGTGGAAGAGGATAGCGGTTCTTCACGGTGACCTTGTTCAGTTCACGGTAGTCGATGCACATTCTGAAAGTACCGTCTTTCTTCTTCACGAATAACACTGGAGCTCCCCAAGGCGAAGAACTAGGGCGAATGAAACCCTTTTCTAAAAGTTCTTGTAGTTGCTTAGATAGTTCTTCCAGTTCAGTTGGAGCTAAGCGATACGGTGCTCGAGCTATAGGTGCTGCTCTAAGAGCTTGTTACTATAAGTTACCAAAGGTTCTTTATCCAGCACGAGGAATGCGGATGATCTTTTCTTTGCAACGAGTCTCTGCTCGATGTGGAGGTAACCAATCCATACCAATATCGATGTCGAAACCATCACAACGTTGGGGTCACTCCTAGTATCACCCTGACCAATCACGAACACTCAACCCCTGGCACCATTGCCGTCGTTATTACCCCCATTGTTGCCTCCATTATTGTTCCTGTTTCCTTGGTGGTGGTCCTGATTCTGGTTCTGGTTCAACTGTGGGCCGTGTCTCTTGGATTAACCTTCAGCACTACACTGATGACATCCCTTGTTACCCTGCTGTTGCCGCTGATTCTGTGGAGCTTGTGGTTGCTGTTGCTGGTTCTAGTTCGCAGGACGTGAGCTTCTACAATCCTTGGCTCCATGACCAAGCTTGTTGCATCATTGACAATGATTGCGGTTGCACTGTCCACTGTGGTGCAAGTTACATTGTTTGCACTTAGGGTGGTTTCCCCTGTATCCACCCTGCCCTTGACTACTAAACGGTTGCTGACCAGGACTTTGGTTGTCATCGATCTTTCGCTGTGGTGCCTGGGACTGAACCGAGGTCAAACCCTTGCTGGAGGTTCCATCCCGATGCGTTTGATGGGAAGACCCACCATAGTTGAACATAACACTGCCGGTTCGTTGGATCGTTTCGTGTACGCTTCAATTTCTGACCCCGTCACCTTCAGGTTAAAGAACTCCACTTCCAGCTTGTGGAAGTCATCACGACTACAATATTCACGTTTGATTAGTTCCTTAAAATCATTCCAGGGAGTGGCATTAGCAGCCGCCAGCCCCAGCATCTGAACTTGCGCGTTTCACTAAGTTAGCGCAGTGCCTTCGAGAGTACCAGTGGCATATTGCTTCCTATGAGCCTCGGGGCATTCACACATTTCAAAGATCGATTCGTGCTTCTCGAATCAGTGGAGGAGCCCAACAGCTCCTTCAGTGCCGCTGAAAGTAGTAGATCGGCAGTCCATGAACGTCGTGAATGCGCATACAAGTGGTTGAGCGTGTTGACCTGTTGTGTGCGTAAGAGTGAACGTACTTGACCATGAATGTTGGTTTACGAGAGTAGGATCTAAAGATCCTAGAGTAAGTGGTGATGGCAGGTTACACTTCCTGCCTGGGCAGTTGCGAGTGCTGCAGTAACTTGTTCAGGGATCGAAGCCGCCAACTGGGCTTGAGTTAGGTTAACGCGTCCACTCATGATTCTATAATAGAATAAAGGGGACGAATTTAGGAGTCGAGAACGAGAAATGTGTTCAGGTTTATCACGTTAGGAACGATTAACCACCATGTACATACACAAACAGGGAAGAACCCCTCTTACACTCGTTAAGCCTCATTGGGATTTGCATGCACCACGCGTTATTATTATGTGTGCACCCATGATAATAAGGCGGTTTGCATGCTTCTCTCGATGCTTCTTAACTCATATTTGAAGTTTCTCCCACCCACAAAATATGCACTACCAACAAGATTAGGATTTACTAGGTGCAAGAGTTATGTTACACTATCAATGTGTCATGACATCTACCATGTCGTGTCGTGCATGCTATAAACATAGATACGTTTACCAGACATGTAATGCATAAACTAACGTGGAACGAACCTTGCAATCTGAAGCTGAGTGTCATGGTCATTGTTTGGATCAATTCGGTTATCGTCTGGTTTTATGAATACATTTTAAAACCGAGTTCTCTATAACCAGTGGCTCTGATACCAAACTGTCACACCCCCAAATTACCATCTAGGGTATGTCCCTAATGGAGGTGCAACGATCCAACAAAGAGCCACCAATCATGTCAAACACAAGTAATAATGTATGGAATTACTCAATTGTAAGAAATGTATCGTTTGTAAGTTAAACCAAAACCAAAGTATTGAGCGGAAGCATAAATGTATAAGTGTATCAAACCCAAATCAATGTAATTGTTTATCATGACCACAACCACTCCAGCAGCATCAGACGGCAAGTTCCCAAGTTCCTTCAGTGATTACCTACAAGCATGTAAACAAGTGTGTCAGACTACGCTGGTGAGTTCAAGGTTTGTGTTTGTTTACCAAGTTGTGTTACCAGTCATGTGAGTAGAACAGTTTACAAGACGTTATATTGTTTGTTGTTATGATGTTTGATGTTTCGATGTTGTTATTACTCGATTACCGTATGTGGCGACTAGATGTGAATGCCCAACCCCAATGCCTCCATTTAGGCATTGGTCATGATGTCAAGGTATCAAACAACCTTGAATAGATGTAAGGGGTCTTATATGTACACGATGTGAATGCCCAACCCCAATGCCTCTAACTAGGCATTGGTCATGAAGTCCAGGTAATTAGTTCACGCCCGTCCTTTCGGCCCGGTGTGAGGGTGCCAAACCTAATAGCGCTATCAACTAAATACCTCGTTGCTTCTTCAGCAACACGGTAGATGTATGGGGTCTTACATGATTTATACTGTGTTCAATAACCAACATCCCAAATAAACAGTTTACCCAGTATTCCCTTTAGAAACGTTTACCAGATGTCCCAAACCACCGGGACGCATGCTTAGAAAAGTGCAGTGAACTCACCTTAGGTTTGCTCGGTACGCTAAGTTAAATGCTCACAAGAAATCAATCACGTCCTATTGTACGCATGTAGATATAATCAGTTTCATTCGTAACGATTCACATATATTCTAATGTCACATAGTGTGTTTGGCAGTTAATCATCATGCAATACAAACAGTTAATCGCATCAGAACACTTAACAGGATTAACACACTAACAGAGTTAACAGGCTTAATAGGAGTAACATACCTAACAGTGTTGATAAACTAGCAGGGATAATAAACTAACAGTGTTAGTTGACTAACTGAATTAGTAAACAAACAGAGTTAACCACTTAACAACTTAACAAAGGTTTACATGCTTAACAGAGTTACACAATTTAACTTAACAAAGTATATAACTAACGAAGTTAACAAGTAACAGGTTCAACAGATACTAGTTACAGATCATAAGCCGAAAACCCTATATGGGCGAAATCACATTTGACGGACATAAAGTTTGGCGAAAACACCTCAAGTGACTAAATCCCTTTTTGGGGTTTTCGTCGAGCTAGTGATTTCGTCGGCCCCAACATCATCATCACAAACAGTTAACAATGACCCTCTAATACTCGAAATCCCCCCCTACTCACCAATAATAAAATCACCATTCCATGCACACAAAATTTGTCAGTTTATGTGTGCCACCAAAGTCATGTTAATGCTTAAAATAAATAACACCAACAATGGCAGACAAGAGTAGACTGTTTTCATGTTGCTATAGGACCAAACACCATCTTATTACAATTCCATTAAACCAAGTAAATGGATCTGACACAATTGACTTTACTATGCAATAATTAAATTCTAATTTGTTAAGCCTTTCATGTGATGATATGACAATAAAAATTGAATGTAATAGAATGATTGAACCGATTAAATTCTGATTTCATGCACTGATGTATACCAGATTCGATGCCCACCTTACCTACAAGTCAATTCAATCACATGCTCCCAATCATTACTCATGCATATAATACAATCATCATTAAGTGTCCACATGATTTTGTTTAATTGCATATGAGCCGCCATGTTTATAATCAGACTACTAAATTATGTGCCCGATTACTAACCTAACCGATTAACACACAAGTTTAGTGCATAAGCATATACATTCGGTTAACTCTATTCGATCATATAACACACGTAGCACATAGATTATCAATACACAAAAATAAGAACTAACCGGATATAAAGTCAAATCGGATGAACCAATGTAACTCCGATTGATGTTGGTAGAGGGTGTCAACGATGGACTTCTAGGGTTTTGATTGGTTTAGTGTTGTTGGGTGATTAGAATTAGGCCATCATGACGTTTAATTAAAAGGGATTTCCGTTACCCTCTTAGCCGGCCCAACTGTTATCCATTTTAGTTTATTCGGGCTCAAGCCCATTCACATTAGAGATGAGTTGGCCAGGTTGTTACTCTACACCAATTAACATACAACATTCTATTAAACTAATTAACATCTATTTCTTTTAACAACCGGAGTGAGTCTTGTTCAAACATTCGGATGTGGTTGCCATCATGTTCATAAAATTGATTTGGGTTGCACATAAAATAACCAAGCTACAATTAATAATCTCACATATAACCTAATCACAAGATTTAGCAGAATCAAAACCGTCACAGTTACAGGATAACGAACCTTGAGAGTTCGAGTTGTCACACTCTCTCTCTTCTCTCTCTCATGCGGTAACCTCTCACCGCAAATCCATCCCCTCCATCCGGTGAACCTTGATGGCGGCACCTCTCCCCGCGCGGTAACCACTCCCCGCTTAGACTCCCCGCAAAGCGCCCCCCACACCCTTACCTTACCAAATTCAATCTGTTTTGTACGCATGTATGGTTGTAAATTGTGCTTAAGTGGTTGTACCCTAATCAAATAATGGTTTCATTATCTTACCATATTCAACCAGTTTGATCCATTCAAAGTTGTGTTGTTTTATTTGTAAATTATTATTATTTATAATAATCTAATTAATTTAGCCAAAATTAATCTTGTATAAATATAATTTGCAACATATTGATGCAATGGTTGTTGTAACGTATGCATTATGGTTTGTATAGTGGTAATGGTATATATTATATACAGATTACGATCAACCTGTCAAACGGGAAAAAATAGACGTGGGTTCATCGTAACGCGTGAGTCCTAGATTAACTTAGTTATTTTATTCTATGTTTTACATTTTGGTTTAATTTCTTCGTATTAATACTGCAACTTCAATGTTGGTGGTCGCTGGCGGTAGTGTAGCATTAGTGCTCGCCCCCGCTGCAACATAGGCGGTGCTTAATACTAGTTAGGTTATAAAAAGGAGTTGTTAATGGTGACAAGTCATTCGATGATGAATCAAAATCACAATTCATTTGACTAAATTTACATGATGGTTATTAATGTAAGGTTAGTGAAAATTCATGACCTGAATATTTCCAATAAATTTTTGGGGTAACTTTATAGAATAGTAATCAAGTTTTAGAAATGTTCTAATTAGATTACTCAAGTTTCAAAAGTGTTCCAATCAGGTCACTCAACATTCATTTTTCATTAAAATTAAGGGGTTTTTCATCCATTTCCACTAGTAGAAATTAATATTTTTTTAGCTCTAAAATTATTATTTTGGGCGGTTAGACACTTAAACTGTCCAAAATCATTACAATTCATTTAACAAACACACAGCCCTAGCCCAAAATAACTATACCGCACTCAAATAAATGGTTTTTTGAGCGGCTATAATTATGGCTCAAAAAAGAGTTTTTTTGGTGATTTTCGGTCTCGGGCAATCTAAATTGCTCAGCCCTTTATTCAATTCTTCTTCCAAAACCCAAAGTTTTAACAAAATTAGAATACCCCGCCATTACTTTTCACTATCCCTCGCGCGCCTTCAATTCTTCTTCCTAAACCACCGCTTCAGTTTATCTTCTTGTATTCTTCATCCAGGGAATACAAAGCCCTTTCATTTTTCATACAAAACCGTCGCCTTCAATTCTTCTTCCAAAACCTCTTGGTATGAAACCCTAGTTTTATCAAGTATCTTCTTAAATTCTTTATATTAGTGCAAAAATTTGAATACGATTCGTTATTATGTTGGATATATGTTGGATTTTGCTAGATATATATGATTCCATATGTGGCCCTCATGTCAGATTCAATATACTTTTGAGTGGTTTATGCGTATCTCATGTGGTCCCCTGTTATATATATATATATATATATATATATATATATATATATATATATATATATATATATATATATATATATATGGGAAGGTTCAAATGAAAACCACTAGTTATTGTGAAAACTCGAAAACTAATTAAAAAAACCAAAAAAACATACCAATTTTTTTTTGCATAACAATTTTCTCCATTTTTTATATATAAAAAAAAATTTAAAAAAAAAAAAATTGTACTACACATGTGTAATAATACACATGTGTAGTGCTACACATGTGTAATAATACACATGTGTAGTGCTACACATGTGTAATAATACACATGTGTAGTGCTACACATGTGTATGTGTACTACACATGTGTATTATTACACGTGTGCTACAAAAAAAAAATTTTGAATTTTTTTTTTATATAAAAAAACCTGCGACTTTTATAAAAAAATTGAAAATTTTTTTGGTGTGTTTTTTAGGCTTTTTTTTAGTTAGTTTTCGAGTTTTCACAATAAAAGTGGTTTTCATTTGAACCATCCCCTATATATATATATATATATATATATATTACGTTTTTAGTTGAGACTTTCTATGTTATCTACTGATTTGGATCATATTGTTTACTGTTTTTTATGAGGTGATGATGCTCTATGGGTCATATTGTTTAGTGTTTTTATATGGTGTTCGTTAATTTGTTTTTTTATTTTATTTTATTTTAGTGTGTAAAATGTCTAAACTTGGGATAGCGAAACGTGGGCCTGCGACTTTCTCAAAGAAAGACTGTGACTATACAATTGAGTTTAATCATGATAATCAACCGATTGGTATATGTTTATAACTATTAATGCATTACAATTTGTTTATTTATGTAAAGAAAACAAGTGAAAACGTGACAAAAAGTGCCAAGAAGAATGTATTCCATACTTGCTTAGGACGTTTCGGGTATGCGGCTTGGGAGCCTCTTTTTCCGCTCATATGGTCTCAACTTGTGCCGGTGTATAAACACCTCAAAACTATTAAAGACTGGGGTTCTAAAAGGTGGATTTCGGCTAGAGCAAAACAAAACAAAACAAGAAAACTAAGAAGTATGAACTTGCAAAAGATGCGCGAGTAGAGTCTATTTAAACTAGTAAGTGAATGTATATTTTTATATATATGTGTTAAAGTCAAACTTCTGAACAATTGTATATATTACATAGTCCGAATACGAAATAGAAATGAAGGCAGATGGCAGTTATTTTTCCGGGGTGGAGGATCCACTAAGTAGGCTACTTGGACCGGAACATGGAGGGCGATTACGTATTCTTTCTAATATTATAGGTAATATTATATTATATTATATTATTATATAGATAAATATATAGTGAGTTTTTGGATTTAATACTTGTGGTTGAATGTTGATTAAAGGACACACAAAGGCTAAGGGAGGATTCTTTCAATGTGCTAGACAACAAAGTCAAAAAGACGTGTCTACCACTCAAAGGTTAGGGGTGGTTTGCGATTATAGAGGGGTGGGCTTAAGCCCTAGTATTCGTGGCGTGAGTGATGTTGGTGGATCCCATAATCATTATCCACCTATAGAGGTACTTATATTTATACAATGTTTTATATAATGTCGGTTTTAAAAATGTTGTCTCATTTTGTAGGAGCATGTTGAATGTAAATTGTTATTCCTACTACCTAACAAAAAATACAAAATGCCTTGTCAAAGCTAGAAAATGAGCGGCCTAAAATCATTAGATCATTGGCTGCACGATTAAAAGATACCTATAATGGCGAGATGAGCCTTGAGTTTAACGTGCTTGAGCAGATGTACCCCAAAAAGTTGAATCCGTTGAATATGAGGAGATGCTACAGTTTTTGGCGAACGACTGGCTTGAGGCTAGCTTTTTACATTGGTCTCAGCTGTAAGTTTTTTTTATTATTATTTTTATCTCGTACAACAATATTATTTTTAGGTATACTTGAATTTTTAACCTTGTAATTTTTTCTTACTTGATATCAGATATTTATATGACTTAGTATCTAAAAAGATAGCTCCCGAAGAACCTAAAGTTAGCTACTTCAATATCCACAAAATAATCGGGAAAGAGTGCGAGACAAATTTTGCAAGTGCAAAAGAACACTTGCTAAGTGTCTACAAACTTCATAAGGGCATAAAATTTTTTCTTGCACCACATTTGTACAGGTAATACATGTTATTGTTTTTTAGCGTATATAAGTTAAATTTCTTTATTTTAGTACTATTTCTTTTCCAAACAGTGTAAGTATTACATTAAGACTTTATTATATTTTAACTTAAGCATGTTGTTAGGGTTAATTGAATATATGGTTGTATCATTTCGGTTTTGTGTTTACTTTTCAAGCTTCGGGTTAACTAATTTATCTCACTTTGATTACTTATTTTTTTTAGATTTGGATCGAGGCAAAACTGCCACACAAGAGGAAATCGACAAGTTGGTTGTAAACATCATGACACAGTTTTTTAATAATGTATTGAACATTGATAGCACCTAGGTTAGGTTGGTATGGTTATTTGAACTAGTTTTGTAAACTTTGCAAGTTATTATGTAATCAGGTGTTTTGATTTTGGTTTTATGACTTTGCTAGTTTTTAGTTATTATTGCTTTGCTATTATTTTTGTAGGTATTATTTCTTGTTTTACATTACATAAAGCTTCCATTTTTTGAGCTCACTAGCTTACATGTGCATTATACATTTTGAGCGGTTTGGAGACATTGAGCCACCGCCCCAAATCACAAAATTTGAAAACTAATAACACATTTTTTTTGGCGGAATTTGTTTTTTTTTGGGCGGGTTGTTAACCGCTCAAATTTATCAAATATTTTTTCTTGCGATGTTTGTTTAGGCGGTCACAAAACCGCCCATAACCCTCTTTTTCACTGCCTAGACAAAAGATTTTTGTAGTAGTGTTCATAAGTAACTATGGTGATGTGGATTTTTGTTTCCTTTTTCCCTTTTATTTGATGCTAACTTCGAGTGACGACGTGGATTGTAGCTTGTTTTTTTAATTTTTAATGTAATTAAAGTGTTTTAGTTTTTAGTAAATATAATTTCATATATTAAAATAACTATGGTTAAGACCCGCCCGCGTTGCGGCGCGGGTACATCGTAAACATTGAATGGATTAGTCTAAACGTTATATGATGCATTAACCATATGAAAACACGCATTTTGATGTATCCAGTTGAACTCAGTGTAACCTGTATAAACATTGTCATTGGATCAAACGTAAAGTAAATGGAATTCATATCAAACAATAACTTGAATTTATACGAAACATACGTAAAAATATGCACATAAAAATGGTTTATTTGAACGAAAACGTATTATATTTGACCTGACTCGTCTATAAAAATAGTCTACGTCGGAATGCAGAAGAAATCATATTTATACATACTCGTACATAAAATATGCACGTAAAAAATAGTTTCTAAGTAAAGGAAATATAGGGGTAAACCGAAACAAAATATCAGTAAAAAATTTAATAGGTTAAAAACGTTCGTAAAACCGTGCCAAGTAGCACCAATGCCACAACGACATCGACTATCAACATCGTAAAAGTAAAATAGATAAAATGGTAAAAATTACACTGAACGAAAAGGAGACTAAAATCGTTGAACCACACACACCCGTTACAGTGTGTTAATGCGAAGAAATTAACCAGAAACGTAAAACATAGAAAATAATAACTTAGTCGATGTAGGACCCGCCCGTTGCGGCGAAGTTTTCAAAAGGGAAAAAATAGACGCGTTGCGACGGGTCTGTCAAATATGGAGAAATAGAGCAAAAACGTTGAAGCTTACATGCACGCTACGACAAGTTAACTCGCAAAATTTAGAACGAAACGTAGAAAAACTTGCGAAAGATAAAAAGTATGGAGGACCAAAGTTGTAAATAATAAAGTGTAGTGGTAATTACAAAAGATGAAAAGTTTGAGTTAAAAGTGAAAATTTCAAATGGGTTAAAATGTAAAAGATAAAACTTTAAGGTAGAAAGTGGAAAATAAGTAATGGACTAAAATGTAAAAGATAAAACTTTAAGGTTGAAAGTGGAAAATCATTTTTTTATTGAAAAATTCCCCAAGCATAGAGTACAAGTCATGGTGCACAAGAAAGTTGATAATTTATATATGGAATCATCCGATTCCAACATCTTATGCTTCATTTTTTTCTTGATACATAGAAAAAGGACATGACTTGATTTGAATGTTAAGTTATCTAATTTGGACAAAAACGATATGAGTGACCTCATTTGAACACTTATAAACTTGGTTACTATTCTGTAACATTTTCCCTAAATTTTTACACATCTTTTGCACTTGCTCTTTAATTTTAATATATTGTATATTTTTCGTCATTTTTTCGCATGCTAAACCTGGTTTACTTTCTTTCTTTGGTATATTACACGGATCGTCCTAAAGTAAAAAAAAAAAAAACTACAGATTCAGTCTCCATGCACCTCATTCTCTTTCAATGGTAGTTCAAATGGCAATTAGGGTTAATTTTTGGGGGTTAATATTCACACACATCTTCCTTTTATCTCTCTATATAAGTGTATATATATATATATGGCACAAACTATTCACACACCAAGGCTGCCTATTTGCACACTTAGGGTTTGTATACGCTGCGTATAGAGCTATACGCAACGTATAAGTTGCATATAATTCAGAGCCTGCTCAGCAATCATTGGCACAAACAACTAGGGTTTATATATGCTGCGTATAGAGCTATACGCAGCATATATAACCCATCAGAATTTTGTTTGGTTATTTTGATGTATTTGTGGTATAAATTCCCACCCGGTTCCAAGGTTAAATCGCTTAAAATATATACCCGTTAATGTTATACCATTAATATTATATATCGTTAATATTTTTGAAAACGTATATATGGTTCGAATATATTATATTGTTATCGTTTAAATTAAATTATTATATCACGTCTAGTGCGGTTCGAATGCTATAAACATTTAAATATCATACCGTAAATTATTTTTAAATACTGGTGTACGGTTCGAATATATTATACCGTTTTCATACTATACCGTTTAAATTAAAACCGTTAAATATTTTGAAATATCCGGGTACGATTCGAATATATTATACCGTTCCAATACAATTCCGTTTAAATTAAATTATTATACCAAGTCTCGGTGCGGTTCGAATATTATACCGTTCAAGATTTTTATACCGTTAATTTTATTAAATTACTCGGGTATGGTTCAAATATATTCTACCGTGTTTCTATACTATATAGTTTAAATTAAAATTTTATAGTAGTTTTAAATTTTATAACGTTAATTATTTTGAAATACACGGGTACGGTTTGAATATATTACACCGTTTCCATACTATACCGTTTAAATTAAAATACTCCACTGTTTCAATACGACTGGATATGATATATTTGTCTAAGTTTGATATATACAACATAAGTTTGTCCATATGTAACAAAAGATATAATATAACTAAATGCTAAATATATCGAAGAAGATAAAATACTATGGCAACGGATCATCCTGCTGCTACTGCTGATAGTGCTGATGCCATGCTGCAGCTGGAATGAATGGTCTTGGAAGTAACCCATCAAGCTGTCGTCGATCCTGCAACTCCTCAACTACCCAGCCCATCACATACCTCAGCCAATCAACGTCCTCACCTAGATGCTCAACGTCCTCACATAGTTGCTGATATGCCGCGTGTGAGGGGGCATGACCGAGCCCAACATGCCGCGAGAACTGAGGTGCCCCGAGTGGTCCACGCGGCTGTGGTGGGTCTGGAATGTACATCTCTGGGTCATGCACTCCTACCTGCTACGGCACAGCTGGGGGATCTATCGGTTTGAACTGTGCCGACAGGTCCTTCGACACGAAAGGCTGGTCGTTCGAACCCTTACGACATCTATTTTGGGTTCCTGTCGGGTGTCGTAAATGAATTTATTTTCATGCAGCATGTTTACCGGTAACTGCATGGGAGTCTTTCCGTCCATCTATGATGCTCTAATTTTCTGGACCGCATTTTACATGTCTTTCTGAACATGGAGGCTGTCGGGGAACTGCTTTCTTAAGGTTTGAAATACGTTACGTGGCTCCATGTTTTGAGCTGTCAGCTGCTCCACCAACTTGTATTCGACTTCATTAAATTTTTGCACAAACGCGTGGCCTAACAGACTTTGTGCAGGTTCGTGGTTATGTTTCGGGTCCTCTACGACTAACTCCCACGTGTCATTCGTCACATCCTGCACATCGAGTAATGAAAATGGGCAACCAATTTTTTTGCTGCCAACTTTCCTAACTGTTACTTTACTACGGTGCTCACCACCACAGTCGCATACTATAATAACCCTCCTAAATATTTTTGACACCCTAAAAATAATTAGAATGTCCCAATATGACCTAAAATACACCTTGTATGCGAAAACGGGCCCCGAACACCTTTATTTTTATTAAAATTAAATAAAAACAGAGTTTTAACATCGCTGGCGGGCCGCGAACGTGTTGACCAAGAGCTACGCGGGGCGCGACAGCCTTGCCACTCAACGATACACGGTGCTTCCACGTGGCAGCCACACGTCGAGCCTATAGCGGTGACCAAGCCATGCTAGGCCCTACTACCCAGATGTCGCGGGCCGCGTAAGACGACCATTTGGTCTTCGCGGGCCGTAAGGGACTGAGAAATCAGCCCTATAAATGGAGGGCTTCGGCCTTTAGTCTAAATCGCTCAAATTCTTTTCTTTCTCTTGAATTTTCACATAACGAAGTTCTGCCCCGTTGTAAGTATTATAACCCCGGTTACGTATTAGATACGCTGCCTGATTGATCCAGGGTTCCGTAACGGCTGTCGTGGTTCTGCCCGATGTAGTTGTTGGAATGCCGTCTCGGGGATGGTATTACTAATGTAAATATTGGGTTATTATACTAACGCGTGTGCATTTGTGTATTTAATAGATAATCATCAGGAAATCCTTAAGGAAAACCGTAAGACAGTAATGTGAGTAATCTCCTTTTTGCAAACTGTTTTTACAAAACCTCACTTAATTAATACTATATTAAACAGAGATTGAGTATTTGTATTCTACAATTATGGTCGGTATGTTAGGGTTTTGTATACAAAATTTGTTACTACCTTGCGAGGAGTAACATGACCACAAGTCGGGTTGACAGTACCGTGGGTGGTAATTAAAGTAGATGGAAACAAATGTAATTGCGCGACCGCCCTTAATACTGTACAATGGTTTTACTTAAACTTGATTAAACTGGGATTCACTCACCAGTATTTTCCACTGACAAAATGTTTTTAAACGCGTGTCAGGTAACAAAATGTGAAAGCCAAATAGAAGCCAGCTAGACAGTACTGAAGGCTTGGAAAAGTGGCTATAAAGTTACCTAAAATAAAGAGATGTTTTATTTAAAATAAAAATAGGGTTTATCCCTATAAAAATGCATGTACTTGAAACTTGGGATTTCCCCATATCTTTAATATATTAAAAGCGTGGTATTTTACTCTGATAAAATATTTCCTAACTACGATCCTGGTGTAATTTCCGCTGCCAAAATGATAGACACCTGGATACCACCGAAACTGGCCGCGGCCGCTTGTTCTCGGGTGGATAGGGGACGGGGGTTGCGACAGAAGGTGGTATCAGAGCTAAGCCACTGATACAGCCACAAAAGTGTTCTACTAACACCAAGATATTATATGTTAGGAAATTAATTACGGAAATACGTGCATATCTGTATTTTATCATTGTGTGTTATTTGACTATTTGTTAGTTTACAGTATGAGCGATCAAGGACCCTCTGACGCTTATCGTCAGTTGTCCGGCTCACCTAGGAGCGATGGCACCTCTTCACAGCCTGCCCTCTCAGGGCATTCAGCTGACAATGAAGATGGGATATTCGTGTTTAAGGCTCAGTCTGAAGAGCCATTCCCTCCTAAAAAAGAGGATGGTTCAGAAGGGGAGCACATGAGCGTAGGAAGAGAATGAAAAAGTTACAACAGCAGCGAGTTCTAGCAGCCGCTAAGAGAGAAACAGATGCCCACACCTAAGACATGCTTAATAGGAGTTTAGCAAACTTTCATATTTTAGCAACCACAGCTGCCGACCCAAACCTGGAGCAACTCATAACCCCTCAACCATTACCCTTGTTTCCCACACAACCAATGGAGATTGAAGTCAACCCAGAAAACCAAATCCAAATGCATGATTTTAACCCAGAAGAGATACCTAGGATACCAACACCCAATCCCTTAGACCCAGACTACGACCCGTGGTTTGACGATCATAGAGATTATCAGCAACGTTACCACCTAACAGACGAACCCATGCCAAACCTAGCTGCTTACCCAGGTCTGGACCCTCTAGATCCCTACTATGATAATGATGAATACATTAGGGAGATCCTAGAGAATCCATACCCTCAGGAAGAACCCATGCCACAGTACCCAGATCCAGTACCAGCACCTGCACCCCCAATGAGTGCAGAGAATGTGCAAGAACTCCGAACCTTCAGTGAGAAGCTTTTAGAAAGTAGCGAGAGGATGAGACAAGTTGGAGAATGACTTGTCTGGAAGTACGACGAGCGTAATATAGAGTTCTAGATGAACCCATATCAGTGATGGTGATAGTAACAATATATATATATATATATATATATAATATCTATCATAGTATAGACCACTTTGTGGTTAGTGATGCATAATATATAAGAAAGAGTAAGTCGCAATGCACGACGCTTTTGATCAAAAGGTGTGTTGTGTGATTGTTTGCTTTAAATATTATCTTGTGATATTAATAATTGGCAAATGTTTAAAATTCAGATGGACAACGAAGTGAACCAGGAAAACCAGAATAACGATAACCAGAGTAACAATAACCCGGATAACGATAACCCGAACAACAACAATAATGGAAACCGAGTGGATAACAGTGTCATTCAACACATAGTGGCACAAGGGATAATTGATGCAATGCCATATATTATCAAAACGGTTAAGGAAGCAGATAATAAAAGTAAACGTGATAGTAAACGACCCACTGAACCTGAACACAGCGTAAACAATGGACCCATACTTCAAATGCTCATTCCCAAAAGAAGAAGAACCATGTCTTATGTTTGTTCTTATAAAGAATTCTGGTCACCAATGGAATTCTCGGGCAATGAAGGAGCCGTTACAGCTCTACTCTGGATAGAAAAGACTGAGGCAATCTTAAAAATAAGCAAGTGCGCAGAAGAGGATAAGATAATGTTTGCTTCCAATCTGTTTAAGAATTCAGCATTAGAATGGTGGAACACTATCCTCCAGTCTAGGGGAAGTGATAGGGTTTACAATATGGAATGGGAGGAATTTAAAAACATGGTAGAAAGAAAATTCTACCCTCCCAATGAAAAGGAACAGATAGCAAATAAGTTCCTAAACCTTAGGATGACTGGAGTGGATAGTAAGGGGTACACTATGTTATTCTTTGAATATGCTAGAATAGTGCTAACCCTTGCATCACCTGAACCAGTATTAATCTCCCGCTACGTCTGGGGATTAATCAGTGAAATTAGGCATGTAGTCAAGGCAGCTAGACCTCAAACCATAGAAGAAGCTGTAGAACTAGCAAACACCTTGACTGATGAATTAGTGCGTACACGAGAAGAGGATTAGAGGAGAAACCTAGCTCAAAGGCTTACCCAAGAATTTCGTCATGGAAATTCCAATCGTGGGAAAAATGTAGGGTCTACCTCTACACCGTACTGCAAAGCTCGCAAGAAGAAGCATTCAGGAAAATGCTCCACTTACTGCAATTTCTGCAAGATACCAGGACACAAGGAAGAAGATTGCAGGAAGAAACCTAATAATGGAATGTGCTTCAACTGTGGAGAAAAAGGTCACATCAAGCCGAACTATCCAAAACTAGCTCCAGCCACGAACACCAAGAATACTAAAAACGCTAGAGCATTTGTTCTGACCGCAGAAGAAGCCAAGATGATTCCGGATGTGATTGCCGGTACATTTTTAGTTAATGATGTTTTTGCTAAAGTATAATTTGACTCTGGTGCGAACCAAATTTTTATTAATACTTCATTTTGCAAACTACTCAATCAACCATTAACTAAACTTCCACAAGAATGTCTAGTAGAGATAGCAAATGGGGAAACCATTAAGATTTCTGAAATCTTGCAGGAAGCAAGAATAGAATTTTTAAATCAAAAAATTTATTGCAAATCTTTACCCAATGAATCTGGCCGAATTTGATGTGATATTAGGATTGGATTGGTTAATGGCCAATAAAGCCAATATTCTATGTGATCAAAAGTCAATTCAAGTAAATTCACCAAAAGGTGAAAATATCACAATTAAAGGAGATAAGCCGTCTAGATCCGCAAAATTCATCTCTGTAATGAAAACAACAAGTTATATAAGAAAGGGATCATTAGTGTTTTTGATTTCCATAATCATTAACACTAAAGGAAAAGAATTAAAGGATATTCCAGTAGTATCCCGATTTTCAGATGTATTTCCAGAAGAATTACAGGACTACCTCCAGACAGAGAAGTTGAATTCAGAATCCATCTGCTACCAGGAACAACACCAATTGCCAAAGCACCTTACCGTTTGGCACCCACAGAAATGCAGGAACTGAAGAAACAGTTAGATGAATTGTTGGAGAAAGGATTCATACAACCAAGCTCATCGCCATGTGGAGCACCGATCCTATTCGTAAAAAAGAAGGACAGATCAATGCGTATGTGCATTGACTACCGTGAATTGAACAAGGTCACGATTAAGAATCGGTATCCATTACCAAGAATCGATGATCTGTTCGACCAACTACAAGGAGCTCGATTTTTCTCAAAAATCGATTTACGATCAGGATATCATCAATTAAAGGTACAGGAAGAGGACATTCCTAAGACCGCTTTCAGAACAAGGTATGGCCATTATGAATTTACTGTCATGCCATTTGGTTTAACCAATGCCCCAGCTGCATTTATGGACATGATGAACCAAATATGTAAGCCATATTTGGATAAATTCATAATTGTCTTTATAGATGATATTCCCATTTACTCGAAAAGTAAAGAGGAACATGTGAACCATTTGCACACACTTCTAAGTTTATTGAGAAAAGAAAAGCTTTATGCAAAGTTTTCAAAATGCGAGTTTTGGTTAGAACAGGCACAGTTTCTTGGACATCTAGTCAATCATGAAGGAATTCATGTGGATCCCACAAAGATTGAGGCGATTACCAAGTGGAAAACCCCTGAATCACCAACTGAGGTTAGAAGTTTCTAAGGATTGGCCGGTTATTATAGAAGATTTATTCGAGATTTTTCTAGAATAGCCATTCCCTTAACTAAGTTAACCTGTAAATCCGTTAAGTTTGAATGGGGACCAAAACAAGAAGAAGCCTTTAGAATTCTTAAGCAAAGATTAACCCATGCACCTATACTAGCGTTACCAGAAGGAACTGAAGACTTTATAGTCTATTGCGACGCTTCTAAGTTAGGCTATGGATGTGTGTTAATGCAACGTCAAAAGGTTATAGCCTACGCCTCTTGACAACTTAAGATTCATGAAGAGAATTATTCAACCTATGATCTAGAATTAGGAGCCATAATTTTTACCCTTAAAATTTGGAGACATTACCTATACGGTAGTAAGTTTACCATTTTCACCGACCATAAGAGTTTAAGGTATGTTTTCGGGCAAAAGGAGTTGAATATGAGAAAAAGACGCTGGATGGAGATATTTAGTGATTATGATTGCAATATCCAGTACCATGCAGGAAAGGCAAATGTAGTAGCTGATGCTTTAAGTCGAAAGTATCACGAAAAGCCAAAAAGAGTACGTTCACTTAAACTAAATCTGCAGATAGATTTAAATGAACAGATTAGAAAAGCACAAGAATCAGTAATCAAGGATGATACTGAAAAATTGAAAGGAATGATTAAGGAACTAGAACAAGGAACAAATGAAATTTGGAGATTCCTTTAGAAAAGAATGTGGATACCTAAATTAGGAAACCTACGCCACCGTATATTAGAAGAAGCCCATAAGTCTAAGTATACGATGCATCTTGGAAGTGATAAGATGTATCAGGACTTAAAAAAGAATTTCTGGTGGATAGGAATGAAAAAGGATATAGCAGCATATGTTGCAAAGTGTCTAACTTGTTCACAAGTCAAAGCTGAACATCAGAAACCCTCAGGTTTGTTACAACAATTGGAGATGCCTGTATGGAAATGGGAATTGATAACAATGGATTTTGTTACTAAATTACCCAAAACAAAAAAAAGGTAATGATACAATCTGGGTGATTGTAGACAGGCTAACCAAGTCAGCTCATTTCCTACCAATGAAAGAAACTTTCAGTATAGAACAATTAGCTAAATTATATGTAAATGAAATAGTTTCATTACATGGAATTTCTCTATCAATTATTTCTGACAGAGATAGTCGTTTTACCTCTCATTTTTGGACAAGTTTCCAAAAAGCAATGGGAACCAAGTTGAATCTAAGCACTGCTTATCATCCTCAAACGGACGGACAAAGCGAAAGGACAATTCAAATAATGGAGGATATGCTTAGAGCTTGTGTAATAGATTTTAGAGGTAATTGGGATGATCACTTACCATTGATAGAATTTTCTTATAATAACAGTTATCACACAAGTATAAATGCTGCACCATTCGAATCACTTTATGGACGAAAGTGCCGAACTCCAGTCTGTTGGGCAGAAATCGGAGAAAAGCAACTATCTGGACTAGAGATAGTGCAAGAAACAACTGACAAGATCATCCAAGTTAAGGAACAATTGAAAACAGCACGCGATCGACAAAAGAGTTATGCTGATAACAGATGAAAGCCATTGAAATTTCAGGTAGGAGGCAAAGTGTTATTGAAAGTCTCTCCTTGGAAAGGAGTGGCAAGATTCATCAATAGGGGAAAGCTAAGTCCCAGGTATGTTGGACCTTTTAAGATTATTAAAAGAATAGGACCTGTAGCCTATCAACTACAACTTCCAGAGGAAATGGCAGGACTACATGATGTATTTCATGTATCTAATCTCAAGAAATGCTTAGCTGATGAATCATTGGTAGTACCTCTTAAGGATATAAAGGTAAATGAGCAGTTAAAATTTGTAGAAAGGCCTCTACAAATCGAAGACAGGAAAGTCAAGAACCTCAAGCACAAGAGATTAGTTCTGGTCAAAGTGAAATGGGACTCCAAGAGAGGACCAGAATACACTTGGGAGCTTGAATCAGAAATGCAAAGGAAATATCCACACTTGTTCCAGTAGATCTCGAGGACGAGCTCTAAAACAAGGTGGGGAGGATATAACAACCCTCCTAAATATTTTCGACACCCTAAAAATAATTAGAATGTCCCAATATGACCTAAAATACACCCCGTATGCGAAAACAGGCCCCGAATTCCTTTATTTTTATTAAAATTAAATAAAAACAAAGTTTTAACATCGATCGCGGGCAGCGAACGTGTTGACCGAGAGCTACGCGGGGCGCGACAGCCTTGCCACTCAACGATACCCGGTGCTGCCACGTGGCAGCCACACGTCGAGCCTATAGTGGTGACCAGGCCAAGCTAGGCCCTACTACCCCGATGTTGCGGGCCGCGTAAGACGACCCTTTGGTCTTCGCGGGCCGCGAGGGACTGAGAAATCAGCCCTATAAATGGAGGGCATCGGCCTTCAGTCCAACTCGCTAAAATTCTTTTCTTTCTCTCGAATTTTCACATGGTTAAAGCTATTCTCGGGCATAATACCCCCCTAAATAACGAAGTTCTGCCCCGTTGTAAGTATTATAACCCTGGTTACGTGTTAGATACGCTGCCCGATTGATCCAGGGTTCCGTAACGACTGTCGTGGTTCTGCCCGACGTAGACGTTGGAATGCCGTCTCGGGGAGGGTATTACTAATGTAAATATTGGGTTATTATATTAACGCGTGTGCATTTGTGTATTTAATAGATAATCATCATGAAATCCTTAAGGAAAACCCTAAGACAGCAATGTGAGTAATCTCCTTTTTGCAAACTGTTTTTACAAAACCTCACTTAATTAATACTATATTAAACAGTGATTGAGTATTTGTATTCTACAATTATCATCAGTATGTTGGGGTTTTGTATACAAAATTTGTTACTACCTTGCGAGGAGTAACATGACCACAAGTCGGGTTGACAGTACCGTGGGTGGTAATTAAAGTAGATATAAACAAATGTAATTGCGCGACCGCCCTCAATACTGTACAATGGTTTTACTTAAACTTGATTAAACTGGGATTCACTCACCATATTTCCTACTGACAAAATGTTTTTAAACACGTTTCAGGTAACAAAATGTGAAAGCCAAATAGAAGCCAGCTGGACAGCACTGAAGGCTTGGAAAAATGGCTATAAAGTTACCTAAAATAAAGAGATGTTTTATTTAAAATAAAAATAGGGTTTATCCCTATAAAAATGTGTGTACTTGAAACTTGGGATTTCCCCATATGTTTAATATATTAAAATCGTGGTATTTTACTCTGATAAAATATTTCCTAACTACGATCCTGATGTAATTTCCGCTGCCAAAATGATAAACACATGGATACCACCGAAACTGGCGGCGGCCGCTCGTTCCCGGGTGGATAGGGGATGGGGGTTGCGACACACACAAGCCATACCATCCTTGTACTACCACCAATATTCTTCGATCGACGGGTCACAATAACATAACCATTCTCCTTTCCCGTTGCTTGTACACAGTTCTTCAGATCAATTAGAGACATGAAACGCTAAAAACCAGTTACGTTATTTAACAGTAATAATAACAATAATTATAATTATAATTATAATTTTAACAACAACAATAATAATATTTTAACAATAATAATAATATTAATACTTTTATGAATAATAATAATAATAATAGTATTTTAATAATAATAATAATAATAATAATAATAATAATAATTTAACAATAATAATTATAATATTAGTATTTTAACAATAATAATAAGAATAATTATAATTTTATGAATAATAATTATAATAATAGTATTTTAACAATAATAATAATAATAACAATAATAATAATAATAACTAAATGGAAAATGCTATTCAATCTTGAATCTTCTTTTCACACTTGATACAAATGTATACATCCATATATGTAATAACTGTCAAATGAACATATAGGTTATAACCGTCAAACGATTATGGTAACTGTCAAGCGGTTATAGGTAAGGATGTATATCTGATTTATAACACTCCCCCTTAGATATACATTATTATTATTCATTATACACTATTAACAACATACTTCAGGATGATGTTAAATCGGCACTTTAGGCCCTTTAAGATAAACCGATACTGCTAGACCAGTTATGCTGCCTCAATAAAACCATGCTAAGAAAACCTAGCGAGACAAAAAAAAATTAGTCAAGGAAAAAGAGTACAGTGTGTATATTACTCCCCTTCAATTTTGCATTTGTATCTTGATGATGTGGAATCCAATCTGTTTTACCAAGTGCTTAACTTGATATTTGATGTAGTCTTCTTTGAATTGAGTGGTGCAGTTTGTATTGTCTTCATACCGTATAATTTGGACTTCCCTTTCATCTCTAGTCTACATTCTCCTTGAGTATGTTGAAATCTTCTACCTTCATAAATAAAATTGTATCTGCATAACGGTACTTTGTATTCTTCTTAAGGATCAATCGGTATTGAAACTTGTGGTTCTTGCTAGGAAGAATGTTCAAAAGATACGTGGCAACTTCAAGTGCGTAGTGCCAAAAATTTGTGGGAAGATAAGCTTGTGCGAGTAGGGTGCGAATCATATTGTTAATAGTACGAATTTTACGTTCAGCTTTGTCATTTGAGAGGATGTGTAAGGGCATGAGAAACGAAAATGGAGGCTGTTTTGGTGACACAATGCTTGGTAATTATTTTCGCATATTCTTTTCCATTGTCACATTGAAATCATTTTATTTTCCGTTCAAATTGAGTGTAGATATACTTGTAGAATTGGGTAAAAATAAAGTAAACTTAGGAGTTTATTAATCGGATATGTCCAAAAAAAATGGCGAAGTCATCAAGAAATAATTTGTAATAATGATTTCCGCCGGTGCTAGGAACCGGCAAAGCCCACAAATCACTATCAATAATATCAAATGGTAATAAAGTCTTATTAATAGCATCAGAAAAGGTAATTTCACACTTTTGCCAAAAACACATGATAAAGTGTCTTATTATGTTTGCCATAATCAATAAAAGAAGTCAATTATAAAGAATGCAATAAATGTTTGCCTGGGTGCCCAAGTCGTTGATACCAACGGTCTTGAGAGATAGCTGCAAAAGTGGAAGAAGAGTGAATGGTTCTGGGAAGTAGAGACGTGAGATGGTAAAGGTCGCCCGAGCTACAAACCGAAATGGTCAAATTCAATTGAGGTTAAATTATCTGTTGTAAGGCGTCGAAGAGATATTAAATTTTTATTCAATTGAGGTGCATAAAGAACATTGTTGAGTTTTAGATGGGAATGGTTAGGGTAAAATTTAGTTACCTTATCCAAGAACAAGAATGGTCATGCCATTACCAACTATAATATTTTTAGAAGTGCAAGAATTAAAAAATAGACAGGGAGAAAGTACCTTGATTGTTTGTCCTATAACCGGTGGCACCTGTATCTATGAAACCCAATGGATCCTGCTGGTCAAGCGACATGTTGAGGAGAGACTGTTGCTGATTAGTTGAAGTATAGGTAGTAGCATAAGCTTGATCAGGTCGTGGGCCAAGGATTCCATAACCTGAGTTGGGCCGAGGGACCGAGGGGTAAAGGAATGGTGGCCCGTTGGGAGGTTGCGACTAGTTTTGGGCTTGGTTTTTCAAAAGAGAGGCCGATTGGTTGGATGCCTAAGTGTTTAGAAACACAATGTACGGATGTTGGGCCTGATTATCATTGAAGCCGTGAGAACCATGACCACCATTGTTCCTGCTGTGGCCCCTCCCACCAGTGGCGGAGGATAGTGTAAAGTGGGGGGTGCACCCGCCCCCCGAATGTTTCGGTTAGAAGTGTAAAATTTCATATTTTTCGTCCAAAAATTTTAAAATTATATAGGATTTTCCCCCAATTATTTTGCCTAAATATTTATACAACATATAAATTGGGTCCCATGACTTTCCGCCCCCTCGGAACTTTTGGTCAAGCTCCGCCACTGCCTGCCACGACTGCGTCCCCTGCCGTGTGTTCGATCGGATGAGCCTTGGTTCGTAGTAGTTGGAGCGATAGTAGTGGTGGCAAGAACTGTGGCGACAGTCTGAGCCGCAGAGGCGGTCTGATGCTTTTTCTTTGCTTCTTCCGTGGTAAGGCGAGACCTAGCCTTGTTGAAATCTGAAAGAGGGTCACAATGTTGAAGGATGGTGGATATCCCATTGTACTGATCTGTAACACCAGTGAGCAATTGGAGTACGAGCCAATGGTTGTCGACTGGTGCCGCAACGCTGGTGAGTTATTCAGAAAGAAGTTTAACATGTTGACAGTATGCAACCATGGAAGGAAAAGTTTCAAGATGAATGTTTGAGGATTGTTAAGCAATATTGACGACTCTAGTGTTCTTGTTTTCTTTGAATAAGTTTTCGAGGGTTGTTTATGCTTCAAAGGCTGTGTTACCAGGTTTGACAATGGTGTGAAGGAGGTCATTGGATATGGTGCCATAGATCCATTGAAGGACTATGGCATCAATCCTACATCAGAGGGCTTCGGCTTCAATGCTGGTGTTTTTCTTGCCGTCATCTTTAGAGGAAGAAGATGAGGCTGCAAAGGTTGGTTTGGGACCAAGATGGTCGAAAACCTTGTATACCCTGCATGAGTCTGAAATCGTTCTGACCATGTAGTGTAATGCAATATTTCAACCTCCAAAGTGATGGGGATGATGTTCTTAATGTTGTTAACAATCATGGCAGGATGGAGTTTGCAATCTATGGGTAAAAGAGGGAGAGATATGGCTGGTCGGAGATGTGCATGAGAAGAAGAGAGGGGGTCGACCATGTAGGAGAATATAATTGCCAAATTGTTCTTATTCATTGAATAATCCAATATATACAGGTACATGCTCTACAGAGCAGAGAATATAGTATCTCCTAATTATGTACCGCGATACATTCTATAAAAATAACAATATAGGAATTTTTTGCTTAAATAGGTGGTTTGAGGAAGAAAAGAGTGGTATTAGGTGGTCAAAGTTTTTATTTTCAGATTTAGGTGAATTGGTGTTTCATATAGCGACTTTCAAATAACTTTTTTGCAATTTCTGCCAACTTCTGCAAAAGCTGCAAAAGATATAGAAGGTCGCTGAATGATACTGCGACTTTCACAAGGTCGCAGATTCATATCACAACCTTGTTTAAGGTCGCTGTTTCATGTTACAAGCTTGAAGAAAGTTGCTGTTTCATGTTACAAAGTTGCTGAAAGTTGCTGAATGGTGTCACATCCTTGTTTAAGGTCGCTGAATGGTGTCACAAAGTTGCTGAAAGTTGCAGAATGATATTACAAAGTTGCTGAAAGTCGCTATATTATCAAACAATCTTGTTTAAAGTCGCAATTTGATAGTGCTTTCTTGCATAAAGTTGCAGAATGATATAGTTTTGTTAATAAAGGTTGCAAATTGATATAACTTTCATGTTTAATGGTGCATGGCAGTGTCACATGTGATAATGAGACTGTAGTAAGTGTTGAGTTGTAAGTTCTAGCACTTATATGGATATTTTTTTTTGATAATATATAATGATAAAGATGCAAATTTGATTTATTAGAAGATAAGATTCTAACTAAGGGGATAGGGGTTCGACCCCCACTAACAGGGATTGTAAGGAAATAAGCCGGTCTCAAAAAAAAAAAGCTTCATCTATAAGTGGTTATTATTTGAAAAAAAAAACAAAGTTAAAAATTTGTCATCCGGTAAATTTTTAACTATTTTCTTTGGATAACATCAAATTTCAAAAATAATTTGGATAATAATTTGTCATCCGGTAAATTAGAACTACTTAAAACGAATAATAAAATCCAAATAATTGACAAGTTGAAACAAACGGTGTCGTATATGTCTTTCAAGTTGTTTTAAGATAACTTAGTTTTTTACTTTTTAGAATATTAAAAAATAATTATTATATGTATATTAACCCACAAGATTGTGGGGTCAACCAACAATCTTGTTCCTCCAACACTATAAATACCAATTGGATTAGGTTGTGAAACCACACTAAGTTTCTTTAAAACATATAGATACTAAACGAAATCCAGCTTACACAACCCACTCATCCTTAACATTTGTTAAGAACTCACTTTCTTAGATCATGGATTCTTTTCGGCCATACCTCATAAGACTATATTGGGGCGGTGTGTTTTCCTTTGTTAACGGGGCTGTTCAGTTTGACCAATCCATGCTAACAACCTCTTTCCTTATGCGACATAAATCGTCGTATGACCAATTGGTGGATTCAATCTGTAATCATGTTCAACTACAGAAAGAATCGGTGCGCCTTTCATTGTTACTAGGGTACACGTTTTAGGGCATATCTCAGACAACAAAAATTTTCAACGATGATGGTGTTGAAACGATGAACTATTTAGCAGAAGTATCGGATGGCAACTTCATTGCCGAGATCTATGTTCAGTGGGAGGCAGTCAATCCTGTCGAACACATGAGTTTCACAAACCTTCTGCATGACATTACACAACGTAATGTTGTTGACACCCAAGATTCCGATGAAGATGACGAGGGATACGGGCAAACAACACAAGAACACCATTTAATGCCTCTTGTTGATAACATAGTAGGTCCGTCCTCCGAGTTTGTGGTCGGTGACAACAATAATGACGGTTTTGATGATTCCCAAAGTTGCAGCACCGAAGAAAGTTTTGAAAGTGAAGAGGCACCAGCATCCGACGATGGCACTTCTGACGACGAGGCTGCAGTCAACCAACACACTGAGTTGACCCTTGCTCAGCCGAGGCCTATCATTCCAGGGACACATGCCGACCAAGACGAGGACGAGGAACTTAGGGATTACATGTGTCCGGATTATGAAGATAATCCAATGGACGTATGGAATCCAAAAGTAAAACAAATACGTCTCGGCATGTATTTCAAATCTAAACAGGAGGTGGACCTTGCTGTCCGAGAATGGAACATTCGCCGTGGAAGCGAAATTTTTGTGATGGACAGCAAACCAACTTTATACAAAGTTAAATGCTACACCAGAAACCGGCTCCTGTGTGAGATGAGTCGGATATTGTGTGTATTCTGGAACGTTAGACATCTCAAGGGCCCAATACGCCGCACCCTGAATAACGTCCAGATCTTGAGATCGGTGAATTAGACCCATCGTCTCCGACTGCAAAAAAATAAATTGATAAATTAATAATTAATTTTTATACTAACAATAATAAAGGTAACTTTGAATTATTTTAAACTTGTATATACCATCATTTGGACCCTTGCTCCTTCGTCTTGAAAACCCCTCGTAGGGTCAGCTGGCAACTGTGGGTTCGTCACATATAACACGGTATGTTGCATGTACCATGTCATGTAATCATTGGCAACGGGAAAAGATGTGATGAGTTCCCCGTTGACCAAGGTTTGATGACGTGCCTCCCACCCACGAACATACTGTTCGTGACGAGTTAACCAGTTCCACCCGGTTTTCCCGCTCCGGTTCATGGAATGAAGCCAGGCATGCTCATTATTATCTATGGCAATTGGGTTAGGTATATACTGGAACATGCCAAACTGTCTCATCACTCGTTGAGGATAGTGATGCTCCACAACCGAGTAGTATAGCAGAGGGCAACAACTCCGCCAAATTCCCATACCACTCCAACATATATCGGGGAGTCTACCCACAATGTCGTCGTATGGTCTCCAAATAAACTGAAACAAAAAAAAAAATTCAATCTTTAGAAACGTGTTCAAACAAACTTAAATTTTATATGTCAACAACTAACAACCATACCGTTGCCTCGGCCATAAATTGCAGCTGAGATCTATATGTTCTCAGGCAATGTGTGGAAACATCTGTACACGTTAAGCTTCCCTTCCACCTACAAAAGATAAATAAAAAATTAACATAGTGTTATATACATACCAAATAATAAATTTAATTTTTTTCCAATTCACACTACCGAGCAGCTAACGGGGCATTGTAGTGGAACCCGGAAATAGCAGGAGCAAAACAACGAAATCTCTCCCAAACCCACACTTGTAGAAGCGCAACTGGGCCAGTAATGGCTATAGCATTAGGTGTTGCAGCGTTACAAAGGTTTCTGTAAAGGTGAGCTAACACAGCACTGCCCCAACTATATCCTGAACACGCGGGCAAGTCTACAAGAAACTCTAAAAATTTGACATCAATCAGGTGGTTTGCATTATCAGGTAAGACTGTTCACCCTATCAAATAAAATATTATTTGACGTGCACGAAAAATGCAGTCTTGATCTGATGCTTGGTTTTCAGAAAAATTCGACGTTATTTCTTGTAAAACTCGGGTGGACTTAACCCTTTTGCCCTTCACTTCACCTTCCTCAGGGGTAAACCCCAACACCTCTTGACACTTGTCTCTTACAGCATACATTGTCATACCAGTGTCAGCCCCAGATATAGGCAACCCATCTATTGGTAGCCCCCACAGCACGTTGACATCCTGTAATGTCACAGTGGTTTCTCCAAAAGGAAGGTGAAACGTGTGAGTTTCTGGCCTCCACCTCTCAACCAACGCAGTTATTAAGGCGTGGTCTACATACCGGTACCCAATTTGCAGTATCCCGCTGAATCCTGATGCACGTATTAAACCTCCTACCCTTGCACCAACCGGATTTTGTTTCATATGCTGCCAGAACGCTCGATCTGATCGTCTAATACTTAACGGGTTACTATACTCTGCTGGCTTTTTGAATACCTCAAACGCCCGGTGATTCTTGTTCAAGAACAACACCGATGCATTAAGAGGACCAGGATGACATTCAAAATTTATCTTCGGCAGATCAAAGTTGACTGAATATTTATCGGTAATGAAAGGATTGAAGTTTCGTTTGATATTGAAAATGTATCTCGAGTGTTTTGCTTTATGTTCAAATTTAAAGACTTCATTCTGTGCATCAGTTTTCGAATTCATATTGAAGCACAGTGTTTTTCTTACAAACCTATTAAAGTTTGCAGGCTTGATTCTTGACTCATGTGAGAGAGACCCTATGGTTTAGTCAATCATCTAATGCAAGGTTACTGTACTAGCAATTTCACCACTCACATTTCCTGCTGCAAAAAAGACAATGTCAAACAGTAGCAAACAAAATCGTAGCCCATAGCCCCAATTTAAAATTACAACTCACATGCCACCGCGATGAACCATTTAACATGAAAGTTAAATGAACTCACAACCTTTAATAAGAAAGCAATATCATTCAGCAACTTTCTGCAACAAAGCTGGATGAAACAACAACCTTTAACAAGGTTGTTTGATAATATAGCGACTTTCAGCATGTTTGTAATATCATTCTGCAACCTTTAACAAGATTGTTTGATAATATAGCGACCTTTAACAAGAAAGCCGGACGATACAGCGATCTTTAACAACATTGTTTGATAATATAGCGACTTTCAGCAAGTTGGGTCTTCATTCAGCGACCTTAAACAACATACAGCGACTTTCAGTAGGTTGGGTCTTCATTCAGCGATCTTCTATATTTTCTGCAGCTTTTGCAGAAGTTGGCAGAATTTGCAGAAAAAGTCTTTGAAAGTCGCTGTTTCATCATGCAACTAACCTAAATCTGAAAATAAAAAGTTTGACCACCTAATAGCACTCTTTTGTTGCTCAAACCACCTATTTAAGCAAAAATTCACAATATAGTCTAACTATATACACTATTAATGAGCCAGAGACAAAGAGCAAAAAACGTAAAAGGGGATGAGAAAATGGATGCCCAGTCGTCTAAAATAGCCAACAAAAGCTCAGCCGGAGACAAAGAGGCATACCAAAACCTCCGAAACAAATATGAAAACAAAAATCCACTAGAACAGGAGTCTCACAAAAAGTAACTCACTGCATGTGACATTTTATCTAACAAACCCACCAACAAACGGCTATATTTTAACACCACAAACGGCTATGAGAATGTTGAGTCGTCTACAAAGAGCGAAAAAATAAAAGGGATCAGTCGTCTACAACGGCCATAAAAGGCTCAGACAGAGACAAAGAGGTATACAAAAACCCCAAACAAATCTGAAAACAAAATTCTACACAATTCAGGGCATAATCGATACAGAAACATCCCAAGCGCCAAGAAGGCATTGAAACACGAAAATCAAACGACGCTCATCCTCAATCATCGGAAGTTTCACCGGAGAAGAAAGCAAGACAGAGAGAAAAACCACACCACCAGAGACAACACAAATGACAACGACGTTCCCACATAGAAGAGGAAAGAAACATTACAAACAACCTAGAACACAAATAAGGCTGGATGAGAGAGAGGGGATTTAATAATCTAAAACCCTTACTATGGCTTGCATTTCTCTTGAGAGATGCAGGTTCGACTCCCATTTGGTGCAGAGTGAGGCACTGGTGGGCAATGATAGGAGACCCAGGGAAACCTGGGTTGGATCCTTGAGCCAAACGGGTTTTACCGGTAATTTCACCGTCGTGCCTACGGGCGGGTGGATTATCGGGTTTTCCCCGGAATTGGTGGTGGACTCGGGTTACTCTCGGGTTACTCCGTTTGTCCAGTGGGTGCCCCGAGAGTGCTCGGGATTGAGTTTGTTGGCCGTTAAAAAAAAAAAAAAAAAAAAAAAAAAACCCTTACTATGGCAACCATGGAAAACTAACCCATGAGGTGTACGCTAAATATAATCAAAACCGTCAATCAAGAAACAGACGATGAAGATCACCACAACCACTATTCATTTCCTTTGATTATTAACATACATACATACATATGTTAATTATTCAAGACAAATCATTAAGTTGTAGGTTACATAACTATCATTATGGGCTATTATAATAATCGTATGACTTTAAAACTTATCATCATTATATAAAAGTTATATAATTGAATGACTTTTAAGACTAAAGGGTATGGTGAGGATGTGCTCGGAGGGGATGAGCCGCCACGTAGACGCCACGTAGGATCGGCTCGTGGGGGATGAACCTAGGGGGTGGGGGATGAACCCCTTTATATATATATATGTATGTATGTATAGATGTATGTGTGTATAGAGAGAGGAGAGGGGATCGGCTGAATCGGCTGTGGGGGGCCGAATGAGCCGGGCCGGACATGAGGGGGATGGTGTGGGGGACCGGCGCCGGTCCTAGCCGGGCCTCAGCCGGCCCCCATACCCATTAGTCTAAGAGTTTTTATAAAAGTAGTTATACTAATAGAAATGATTACAAAATAAGGACTTGTCATCTTCAATTTCTTGTCATATAAAAAATAGGCAAATTGGATTTAAATAATCTTAACTTGCTCAATTTGACCGATAATAATCCAAATTCAGTTATTGACCGATAATGATCCGAACTGATACATTTTAAGCCGATAATAGTTCGCCGTTAAAAATAGCTTAACGGAGTTAAGCTTTTTTTTTTTCCGAATTACAAACTGATGTTTTATGGATTTTGATCAGAACGAGAATACGAGTTGATTGTTATAAAATTTACCTCGAAATACTGCCTCAAACGACGAAAACGGTGCTTCAATTCGGGTGTCTAAACTTCCAATTAACAAAAATTAAGTCGTTTGAAGCACCGTTTCGAGGTAAGTTTTACATAAATCGAATCGTATCCTCGTTCTGATTAAAATCCCTAAAACATCGGTTTGTAATTCGGAAAAAAGCTTAACTCCGTTAAGCTGTTTTTAACGGCAGACTATTATCGGCTAAAAATGGACTAGTTCGGATTATTATCGGCCAATAACTGAGTTGGGATTATTATCGGCCAAATTGAGCAAGTTGGAATTATTTAATATTGAGATTTTATTCCAAGACTAGTAGACTTATGTTCAATTAATATTGAAATTTTATTCAAAAGTTGTTCACCTATGTATGAATAATATTTGCGTATGGCATTATAGTCTAGTGATATTTCGGTGATGAGATAAGGCTTAGAGACCACGTGTTTTGGGTACGATTTCTACAAGGGAGTTTTTCAATATTTATTGGGTTTCCTCCTGAATTTGTGTATATGCATTATTGTCTAGTGAAGATGGATATGATCAGGTGGTTCCACTGGTGGCACCATGATACTCCAATGATCCAAATCTATCGTTCAAAAAAATGTACGAATAATATTGATATTTTACTCTGGACTTGTCAACATATATGTACAAATAATGTTGACATCTTATTCAAGAACTTCGGCTTATGTAAAAACATATAAGTTGATACATGCCGAAAGTTCTAAACTTACTACTAGTTTAATAATACATAAATGCCGAGTAAACTTACTACTAGTTTAATAATACATATAAGATAGTCAATAATACATAAATGCCGAGTAAACTTACTAAGAACATGATCACCAAATCTTAAATATATCAGTATATCACCAATGGTTTGTTGTCTAGACCGAAAGATATATTAGGGTTTGTTGTCTAGACCAAATCTGAAATAACATAGTCAGTAATATTAAGGATTGCATATTCAGGTTTCCCGTTGTATTCGTGAAAAAACCCTCTTAGTTAGTGGCGCCCAATTAGAGTACTCTATATTTCACCAATCCTTCACTCTCATCTCAATTCTACCCTCAACAACACTAAACCACCTTAATGGGTGGGATAACTACCTAGAAACCTTTTTTCTTTTTCTTTTTTAGTTAAAAACAAATTATACATTAAACTAAACTTTCATTAAAATAAATTAAAACTAAAAAAATTTAAAAAATATATGTAAAGTTGAATAAAAAAACAAGTACGAATAGTAAAAAAATAAACAAATCTAAAAATCGCAAGGCCAACCATATTTGTACGCTATTTCACGTTTTCGGGTTAGAATTACTTCCAACATAAGACTGGTCCCATGTAATTGTGATTTCGTAAACAACTTCAAGTCCTGGTCATACATCTTTTGCCTCAGAGTCTCGCGTTGATCCACCAACCTGTTAATCTTCTCTTCTTTCATTATCTGTACGCATCAAGTTGGTCAGTCAAACTACTTTTGCTTCACAACTTAGTGTGTTTCTTTTGTTTTCTATTTGGTCTTGTTGGGGCGTTGTCTTTGTTGAGGTCCAACATATGACTAGTGAAGGCATCGTCGGGTGTATATGAGTGGTAGTTTCCGGATTTCGATGGCTTTCTTCCCTTTTCGAAATGACTATTAGACGCTTCCCCATCAAAGGGACTTTGCCCCATTTGTCGTGCATTCATATAATCTCCCATGCATCAATGTGAGTAAAATCGTCTGGAAATCACCTAACGACTTTTTCATCACTTCAAGATCATTGCATCCACTAGTTCATAGACGATCCTATATAAAAATATAAATTAATATAATTTTAAACTAAAAATTATAAAAAGAAATAATACAGCTTGAATCCAATATCCATTGAACTCATTCATTTGTGTATTCAAATTGGTCCGTTTTGAAGTTATCTAATGAACCATTCGATCGCTTCCAACCACATTTAGGCATCACGTTTCAACAACTATTTCGTTTTTTGTTGATTTTTCGACTTTCTTATTTTCGGAGCAATGAAATTATGCTTTAGCCAAAGCTATGTCTTGATCGTTTATCCATTTGCAATTTGCATGACCTTGATCATCTTCATTTTCGTTTTCGTTTTGTTGAACTGGCATTTCTACAATATGGACGATTGTTCTGTTAAAATTGCGTTTGTGGCTTAGTACCGTCATCATCAAGACCTTTGAAAATCGGAAGCGATCGATCCTCATAGTCACGTGGAGACCGAAAATTTGGGTTCCTCGTTGCAAACGGTGCGAATGATTGTTGATCTTCTAAAGTGTATTCGTAACAACCGTGTGCAACTAGAGTATGACCTTGTGGTAGAGTATGAGGTTGTGGTTATGTAAAAAATTGTGGCAGATAGACATATTGTTGGGTATGGTAACAATTGTGGTTGTGCTTGTTGTCTAAAATTTAGGGCCCTAACTATCTGCACACCCAGTTTGCCTATCTGCACACTTAGGGTTTACCTACGCAGCGTATTGGTCAATACGCAGCGTATAGGGTTAACCCTATACGCTGCGTATTGACCTATACTCAGCGTATATAAACCATGGATCTCAGTGCCTAATAACCAATCATTGCACAGAAAACAAGGTTTATATACGCTGCGTATAGCTCTCTACGCAGCGTATATAAACCATTAGACTTTTTTGGGTCATTTTGGTAGGTTTGAGGGATCATTTTTTCACAAAGTTTATATACGCTGCGTATTGACCTATACTCAGCGTATATAAAGGTCTGAAAATGTCATTTATACCCTTGTATTGAGGCTATACGAAGCCAAATACAAGGGTAGTTGTGTCATTTTTGTCTTATACGCTGCGTAGTGACCTTTAAGGAGTGTATATAAAGCTCCATTTTTGTATTTTTTTTGTGTATTCCTTTGTTTATTTATAAAAATAAGGAAATTAATTGTGTGTATTTTGGGGTATTTCCATGTTTATTTATAAAAAAACAATATTATTAAAAATAATACAAATATTATGAATTATAAGAATTAAAAATAATACAAATATTAGGTCCCGTATTGACCTCGTATAAGCCTATAAGTGTGATAAAGTGTCGTATAGCGTCGTATAGGTCACGTATTGACCTCGTATAAGCCTATAAGTGTGATACCGAATCATATAGCGTCGTATAGGTCATGTATTGAACTCGTATAAGCCTATAAGTGTGATATCGTATCGTATAACGTAGTACAGGTCACGTATTGACCTCGTATAAGCCTATAAGTGTGATATCGTATCGTATAGCGTCGTATAGGTCACGTATTGACCTCGTATAAGCCTATAAGTGTGATATCGTATCGTATAGCGTCGTATAGGTGACGTATTGACCTCGTATAAGCCTATAAGTGTGATATCGTGTCGTATAGCGTCGTATAGGTCATGTATTGACCTCGTATAAGCCTATAAGTGTGATATCGTATCGTATAGGTGTGGTTTAGGTGCCGTCTAATCCTATATGCATATACAAGACCTATAGGAAACCTATACGAGACTTATACTACACTATATGATACGATACGATACGATACTATACAATAACACCCGTATAGGCCTCTATACGAGACTAATATACTATACACTATACACTATACGATACGATATGATGCAATACGATAAGATAATTTAATTTAAACGATAACAATATAATATATTTGTATTATTTACGAATAATATTGTTTTTTATAAATAATTTTCATTTTTTTGAATAAGCAAAGGAATACGATAATTTAATTTAAACGAAAACAAAACAATATATTTGTATTATTTACCAATAATATTGTTTTTTATAAATAATTTTCTTTTTTAATTTTTATAATTCATAATATTTATATAATTTTTTATTTGTATAATTTATATTTGTATTATTTACCAATAATATTGTTTTTTTTATAAATTATTTTCTTTTTTTTATAAATAAGCAAAGGAATACACAATAAAAAAAATACAAAAATGGTGCTTTATATACGCTCCTTAGAGGTCCCTACGCAGCGTATGAGCCAAAAATGACACAACTACCCTTGTATTTGGCTTCGTATAGCCTCAACACAAGGGTATAAAAGACATTTTCAGACCTTTATATACGCTGCGTATAGGTCAATACGCAGCGTATATAAAGGGTAGTTTTTATTTTTAAACCCAAACATGTGGTTAAATTATCTTTTTAACCCTTATTGTATATATACGCTGCGTATTGACCTATACTCAGCGTATATAAAGGTTTGAAAATGTCATTTATACCCTTGTATTGAGGCTATACGTAGCCAAATACAAGGGTAGTTGTGTCATTTTTGTCTTATACGCTACGTAGTGACCTCTAAGGAGCGTATATAAAGCTCCATTTTTGTATTTTTTTTTGTGTATTCCTTTGTTTATTTATAAAAAAAAAAGTAAATTAATTGTGTGTATTTTGGGGTATTTCCATATTTATTTATAAAAAAAAATATTATTATAAATAATACAAATATTATGAATTATAAGAATTAAAAATAATACAAATATTAGGTCCCGTATTGACCTCGTATAAGCCTGTAAGTGTGATATCGTGTCGTATAGCGTCGTATAGGTCACGTATTGACCTCGTATAAGCCTATAAGTGTGATACCGAATCGTATAGGGTCGTATAGGTCATGTATTGAACTCGTATAAGCCTATAAGTGTGATATCGTATCGTATAGCGTCGTATAGGTCACGTATTGACCTCGTATAAGCCTATAAGTGTGATATCGTATCGTATAGCGTCGTATAGGTCACGTATTGACCTCGTATAAGCCTATAAGTGTGATATCGTGTCGTATAGCGTCGTATAGGTCATGTATTGACCTCGTATAAGCCTATAAGTGTGATATCGTATCGTATAGGTGTGGTTTAGGTCCCGTCTAATCCTATATGCATATACAAGACCTATAGGAAACCTATACGAGAATTATACTACACTATACGATACGATACTATACAATAACACCCGTATAGGCCTCTATACGAGACTTATATACTATACACTATACGATACGATATGATGTAATACGTACGATATGATACGATGCAATACGATAAGATAATTTAATTTAAAACGATAACAATATAATATATTTGTATTATTTACGAATAATATTGTTTTTTTATAGATAATTTTCTTTTTTTTATGAATAAACAAAGGAATACGATAATTTAATTTAAACGTCAACAATACAATATATTTGTATTATTTACCAATAATATTGTTTTTTTATAAATAATTTTCTTTTTTAATTTTTATAATTCATAATATTTATATAATTTTTTATTTTTATAATTTATATTTGTATTTGTATTTGTATTATTTACCAATAATATTGTTTTTTTATAAATAATTTTCTTTTTTTTATAAATAAGCAAAGGAATACACAATAAAAAAAATACAAAAATGGAGCTTTATATACGCTCCTTAGAGGTCCCTACGCAGCGTATGAGACAAAAATGACACAACTACCCTTGTATTTGGCTTCGTATAACCTTAACACAAGGGTATAAAAGACATTTTCAGACCTTTATATACGCTGCGTATAGGTCAATACGCAGCGTATATAAAGGGTAGTTTTTATTTTTAAACCCAAACATGTGGTTAAATTATCTTTTTAACCCTTATTGTATATATACGCTGCGTATTGACCTATACTCAGCGTATATAAAGGTTTGAAAATGTCATTTATACCCTTGTATTGAGGCTATACGAAGCCAAATACAAGGGTAGTTGTGTCATTTTTGTCTTATACGCTACGTAGTGACCTCTAAGGAGCGTATATAAAGCTCCATTTTTGTATTTTTTTTTGTGTATTCCTTTGTTTATTTATAAAAAAAAGTAAATTAATTGTGTGTATTTTGGGGTATTTCCATGTTTATTTATAAAAAACAATATTATTATAAATAATACAAATATTATGAATTATAAGAATTAAAAATAATACAAATATTAGGTCCCGTATTGACCTCGTATAAGCCTATAAGTGTTATATCGTGTCGTATAGCGTCGTATAGGTCACGTATTGACCTCGTATAAGCCTATAAGTGTGATACCGAATCGTATAGCGTCGTATAGGTCATGTATTGAACTCGTATAAGCCTATAAGTGTGATATCGTATCGTATAGCGTCGTATAGGTCACGTATTGACCTCGTATAAGCCTATAAGTGTGATATCGTATCGTATAGCGTCGTATAGGTAATGTATTGACCTCGTATAAGCCTATAAGTGTGATATCGTGTCGTATAGCGTCGTATAGGTCATGTATTGACCTCGTATAAGCCTATAAGTGTGATATCGTATCGTATAGGTGTGGTTTAGGTCCCGTCTAATCCTATATGCATATACAAGACCTATAGGAAACCTATACGAGACTTATACTACACTATACGATACGATACTATACAATAACACCCGTATAGGCCTCTATACGAGACTTATATACTATACACTATACGATACGATATGATGCAATACGTACGATATGATACGATGCAATACGATAAGATAATTTAATTTAAAACGATAACAATATAATGTATTTGTATTATTTACGAATAGTATTGTTTTTTTATAAATAATTTTCTTTTTTTTTATGAATAAACAAAGGAATACGATAATTTAATTTAAACGTTAACAAAACAATATATTTGTATTATTTACCAATAATATTGTTTTTTTATAAATAATTTTCTTTTTTAATTTTTATAATTCATAATATTTATATAATTTTTTATTTTTATAATTTATATTTGTATTTGTATTATTTACCAATAATATTGTTTTTTTATAAATAATTTTTTTAATAAATAAGCAAAGGAATACACAATAAAAAAATACAAAAATGGAGCTTTATATACGCTCCTTAGAGGTCCCTACGCAGCGTATGAGACAAAAATGACACAACTACCCTTGTATTTGGCTTCGTATAACCTCAACACAAGGGTATCAAAGACATTTTCAGACCTTTTTATCACGACGCTATCGGTTGTATTTTTTTTGTGTATTCCTTTGTTTATTTATAAAAAAAAGTAAATTAATTGTGTGTATTTTGGGGTATTTCCATGTTTGTTTATAAAAAAACAATATTATTAAAAATAATACAAATATTATGAATTATAAGAATTAAAAATAATACAAATATTAGGTCCCGTATTGACCTCGTATAAGCCTATAAGTGTGATAAAGTGTCGTATAGCGTCGTATAGGTCACGTATTGACCTCGTATAAGCCTATAAGTGTGATACCGAATCATATAGCGTCGTATAGGTCATGTATTGAACTCGTATAAGCCTATAAGTGTGATATCGTATCGTATAACGTAGTACAGGTCACGTATTGACCTCGTATAAGCCTATAAGTGTGATATCGTATCGTATAGCGTCGTATAGGTCACGTATTGACCTCGTATAAGCCTATAAGTGTGATATCGTATCGTATAGCGTCGTATAGGTCACGTATTGACCTCGTATAAGCCTATAAGTGTGATATCGTGTCGTATAGCGTCGTATAGGTCATGTATTGACCTCGTATAAGCCTATAAGTGTGATATCGTATCGTATAGGTGTGGTTTAGGTGCCGTCTAATCCTATATGCATATACAAGACCTATAGGAAACCTATACGAGACTTATACTACACTATACGATACGATACGATACTATACAATAACACCCGTATAGGCCTCTATACGAGACTTATATACTATACACTATACGATACGATATGATGCAATACGATACGATACGATACGATGCAATACGATAAGATAATTTAATTTAAACGATAACAATATAATATATTTGTATTATTTACGAATAATATTGTTTTTTTATAAATAATTTTCTTTTTTTTGAATAAGCAAAGGAATACGATAATTTAATTTAAACGATAACAAAACAATATATTTGTATTATTTACCAATAATATTGTTTTTTATAAATAATTTTCTTTTTTAATTTTTATAATTCATAATATTTATATAATTTTTTATTTGTATAATTTATATTTGTATTATTTACCAATAATATTGTTTTTTTATAAATTATTTTCTTTTTTTTATAAATAAGCAAAGGAATACACAATAAAAAAAATACAAAAATTGTGCTTTATATACGCTCCTTAGAGGTCCCTACGCAGCGTGTGAGACAAAAATGACACAACTACCCTTGTATTTGGCTTCGTATAGCCTCAACACAAGGGTATAAAAGACATTTTCAGACCTTTATATACGCTGCGTATAGGTCAATACGCAGCGTATATAAAGGGTAGTTTTTATTTTTAAACCCAAACATGTGGTTAAATTATCTTTTTAACCCTTATTGTATATATACGCTGCGTATTGACCTATACTCAGCGTATATAAAGGTTTGAAAATGTCATTTATACCCTTGTATTGAGGCTATACGTAGCCAAATACAAGGGTAGTTGTGTCATTTTTGTCTTATACGCTACGTAGTGACCTCTAAGGAGCGTATATAAAGCTCCATTTTTGTATTTTTTTTGTGTATTCCTTTGTTTATTTATAAAAAAAAAGTAAATTAATTGTGTGTATTTTGGGGTATTTCCATATTTATTTATAAAAAAACAATATTATTATAAATAATACAAATATTATGAATTATAAGAATTAAAAATAATACAAATATTAGGTCCCGTATTGACCTCGTATAAGCCTATAAGTGTGATATCGTGTCGTATAGCGTCGTATAGGTCACGTATTGACCTCGTATAAGCCTATAAGTGTGATACCGAATCGTATAGGGTCGTATAGGTCATGTATTGAACTCGTATAAGCCTATAATTGTGATATCGTATCGTATAGCGTCGTATAGGTCACGTATTGACCTCGTATAAGCCTATAAGTGTGATATCGTATCGTATAGCGTCGTATAGGTCACGTATTGACCTCGTATAAGCCTATAAGTGTGATATGGTGTCGTATAGCGTCGTATAGGTCATGTATTGTCCTCGTATAAGCCTATAAGTGTGATATCGTATCGTATAGGTGTGGTTTAGGTCCCGTCTAATCCTATATGCATATACAAGACCTATAGGAAACCTATACGAGACTTATACTACACTATACGATACGATACTATACAATAACACCCGTATAGGCCTCTATACGAGACTTATATACTATACACTATACGATACGATATGATGCAATACGTACGATATGATACGATGCAATACGATAAGATAATTTAATTTAAAACGATAACAATATAATATATTTGTATTATTTACGAATAATATTGTTTTTTTATAGATAATTTTCTTTTTTTTTTATGAATAAACAAAGGAATACGATAATTTAATTTAAACGTCAACAAAACAATATATTTGTATTATTTACCAATAATATTGTTTTTTTATAAATAATTTTCTTTTTTAATTTTTATAATTCATAATATTTATATAATTTTTTATTTTTATAATTTATATTTGTATTTGTATTATTTACCAATAATATTGTTTTTTTATAAATAATTTTCTTTTTTTTATAAATAAGCAAAGGAATACACAATAAAAAAAATACAAAAATGGAGCTTTATATACGCTCCTTAGAGGTCCCTACGCAGCGTATGAGACAAAAATGACACAACTACCCTTGTATTTGGCTTCGTATAACCTCAACACAAGGGTATAAAAGACATTTTCAGACCTTTATATACGCTGCGTATAGGTCAATACGCAGCGTATATAAAGGGTAGTTTTTATTTTTAAACCCAAACATGTGGTTAAATTATCTTTTTAACCCTTATTGTATATATACGCTGCGTATTGACCTATACTCAGCGTATATAAAGGTTTGAAAATGTCATTTATACCCTTGTATTGAGGCTATACGAAGCCAAATACAAGGGTAGTTGTGTCATTTTTGTCTTATACGCTACGTAGTGACCTCTAAGGAGCGTATATAAAGCTCCATTTTTGTATTTTTTTTTGTGTATTCCTTTGTTTATTTATAAAAAAAAGTAAATTAATTGTGTGTATTTTGGGGTATTTCCATGTTTATTTATAAAAAACAATATTATTATAAATAATACAAAGATTATGAATTATAAGAATTAAAAATAATACAAATATTAGGTCCCGTATTGACCTCGTATAAGCCTATAAGTGTTATATCGTGTCGTATAGCGTCGTATAGGTCACGTATTGACCTCGTATAAGCCTATAAGTGTGATACCGAATCGTATAGCGTCGTATGGGTCATGTATTGAACTCGTATAAGCCTATAAGTGTGATATCGTATCGTATAGCGTCGTATAGGTCACGTATTGACCTCGTATAAGCCTATAAGTGTGATATCGTATCGTATAGCGTCGTATAGGTCACGTATTGACCTCGTATAAGCCTATAAGTGTGATATCGTGTCGTATAGTGTCGTATAGGTCATGTATTGACCTCGTATAAGCCTATAAGTGTGATATCGTATCGTATAGGTGTGGTTTAGGTCCCGTCTAATCCTATATGCATATACAAGACCTATAGGAAACCTATACGAGACTTATACTACACTATACGATACGATACTATACAATAACACCCGTATAGGCCTCTATACGAGACTTATATACTATACACTATACGATACGATATGATGCAATACGTACGATATGATACGATGCAATACGATAAGATAATTTAATTTAAAACGATAACAATATAATATATTTGTATTATTTACGAATAATATTGTTTTTTTATAAATAATTTTCTTTTTTTTTTATGAATAAACAAAGGAATATGATAATTTAATTTAAACGTTAACAAAACAATATATTTGTATTATTTACCAATAATATTGTTTTTTTATAAATAATTTTCTTTTTTAATTTTTATAATTCATAATATTTATATAATTTTTTATTTTTATAATTTATATTTGTATTTGTATTATTTACCAATAATATTGTTTTTTTATAAATAATTTTTTTAATAAATAAGCAAAGGAATACACAATAAAAAAAATACAAAAATGGAGCTTTATATACGCTCCTTAGAGGTCCCTACGCAGCGTATGAGACAAAAATGACACAACTACCCTTGTATTTGGATTCGTATAACCTCAACACAAGGGTATAAAAGACATTTTCAGACCTTTTTATCACGACGCTATCGGTTGTATTTTTTTTGTGTATTCCTTTGTTTATTTATAAAAAAAAGTAAATTAATTGTGTGTATTTTGGGGTATTTCCATGTTTGTTTATAAAAAAACAATATTATTAAAAATAATACAAATATTATGAATTATAAGAATTAAAAATAATACAAATATTAGGTCCCGTATTGACCTCGTATAAGCCTATAAGTGTGATAAAGTGTCGTATAGAGTCGTATAGGTCACGTATTGACCTCGTATAAGCCTATAAGTGTGATACCGAATCATATAGCGTCGTATAGGTCATGTATTGAACTCGTATAAGCCTATAAGTGTGATATCGTATCGTATAACGTAGTACAGGTCACGTATTGACCTCGTATAAGCCTATAAGTGTGATATCGTATCGTATAGCGTCGTATAGGTCACGTATTGACCTCGTATAAGCCTATAAGTGTGATATCGTATCGTATAGCGTCGTATAGGTCACGTATTGACCTCGTATAAGCCTATAAGTGTGATATCGTGTCGTATAGCGTCGTATAGGTCATGTATTGACCTCGTATAAGCCTATAAGTGTGATATCGTATCGTATAGGTGTGGTTTAGGTGCCGTCTAATCCTATATGCATATACAAGACCTATAGGAAACCTATACGAGACTTATACTACACTATACGATACGATACGATACTATACAATAACACCCGTATAGGCCTCTATACGAGACTTATATACTATACACTATACGATACGATATGATGCAATACGATACGATACGATGCAATACGATAAGATAATTTAATTTAAACGATAACAATATAATATATTTGTATTATTTACGAATAATATTGTTTTTTTATAAATAATTTTCTTTTTTTTATAAATAAACAAAGGAATACGATAATTTAATTTAAACGATAACAAAACAATATATTTGTATTATTTACCAATAATATTGTTTTTTATAAATAATTTTCTTTTTTAATTTTTATAATTCATAATATTTAAATAATTTTTTTATTTTTATAATTTATATTCGTATTATTTACCAATAATATTGTTTTTTTATAAATAATTTTTTTTTATAAATAAGCAAAGGAATAGACAATAAAAAAAATACAAAAATGGAGCTTTATATACGCTTCTTAGAGGTCCCTACGCAGCGTATGAGACAAAAATGACACAACTACCCTTGTATTTGGCTTCGTATAGCCTCAACACAAGGGTATAAAAGACATTTTCAGACCTTTATATACGCTGCTTAGAGGTCAATACGCAGCTTATTTAAACTTTGTGAAAAAATGATCCCTCAAACCTCTCAAAATGACCCAAAAAAATCTAATGGTTTATATACGCTGCGTAGACCCTTGTTTTCTGTGCAATGATTGGTTATCAGGCACTGAGATCCATGGTTTATCTACGCAGCGTATTGGTCAATACGCAGCGTATAGGGTTAACCCAATACGCAGCGTATAGGGTTAACCCAATACGCTGCGTAGGTAAACCCTAATTTTGCTAGGGTTTGGTGTGCCAATAGGCACACCCAAAATTTAGTTGCAGTTTAAGACCTTGACGACTCGCACTTGAATTGACTCCTCCTGATTTATAGTTTTTCTTGGTTGCATCAACCTTTTATACTTATGAATTCATAGAAAAATAATTGTGTGTAGAATGGTGTTTGAATTTTGGTGAAGCATGTGCTAAAAGTTGTATAAATAGAGTTTTAATTTTGAAAAAAATAATAATATATATATTTTAAAAACACCCCAACGGCTATATACAATCAATCGGTAAACATTACTTCTTTTCCCCGCGCATTTTCGACACTCGAATTACCGACGGTAATGTGATACGTGCATAACACATCAGCAACCCAAACCCACGTTTACATGCATGACACCCATGTTTCCGTTCCATGTTTCCCATGTTCCTTTGTTTACTGCATGCATGTTCTCACTGTACTAGGTAATTGTTAGATTAGTTTTGCATATATAAAGTCATGTACGTTGCATTTTGAAAGGAGAAGAAAAATTAGATTAAAGTTATTATTGTCTTGTTCTCTCATCTATGTTCTTTGGAGCCTAACCCACTCTACGTGTCTTTTGGGAGATTAGCCATCTCGGCTTCTATCATTTGGTGCTTTTGATGCGTGTGAAGTGTGTATATATATAAGTTTAAGTATATTTTAAGCCCTTTTACACTTTCTTTAGCCAAGTTTTAAATTTATAAAACACGATATTTACTAACACTAAACACACATATGGGCAAGTGCACCCATCGTGAGCGTAGTATAGTGTTGACAAGATACCGAGGTCGTCCAAGGACACAAGAGCTTTTAGTATCAGTTTATCCTCAACGTCTAATCAAATCAAAAAGTTTAGAAAAAGGTTTTAAACTAAGAAAATAAAAACTAACTAAAATGCGGAAAATAAAAATAAAAGTAAAACATATACACAAGATGAATCACTTGGCTCCGACTCGTGTTTAGTGTAACCTTTGATTATTTCCGCACTTTTGCACTATTTAAGAGATTATCTTAGTTATTGTAGTAGGCCCCTCTTTTGAAGGTGACGTTACCCTCAACACAGTAGTTTGAGTCAGCAAGGATACAATCCTAAAGGGTCGGATTATTGAAAGATAATTAATTAAGTTATTAATGCATATTGTGGTAGGACCCTCTTTTGAAGGTGACGTTACCCTCGGCTAAGTAGTCCGAGTCAGCAGGGATACAGTCCTAAGTAGCCGGGTTAAAGTATTAATAGTAGTTTAACTTATGAGGGGATCAAAGAGTTTGGACCCCCGCCATCCAATACCGTTAAGTATTGAAGGAGGTCCTACTAAATTTGACCCAGGTCCATTGGAGGATATATACACTGAACAATGGCAAGACTCTTACCAAACCGTTCCCTTAACCCCCGACCAGGTAGCCAACATACCTCCATATAGACCGTGGAGATATGAATGGTGAAAATCTTTTATTTTATATAGACAGTAAAATAATGTCAAGACACCACGGACAAACGATAAGGAAGAATCACCTTCAACATAGGAAACTAGTTATTAAAGTCATTAATACATAACCAATTAAAAAGTGCGAAAAGATTAAAAATAAAAAGTATTACACTAGACACTTTGTCTTCACCAAGTGATGTAAGAGACTTAGGCAAACATGGCCTTGATTGTCAAGAACTCTTACGATCAATCTTGGATCCCGAGACGACTCACACACTCTATGATGGACAATGGATGATGGTGGTGGATGATGGTGTTATGGTGGTGGTGGGTGGTGGGTGAAGTGTGAGAGAGGTGGTGTGCCAAGGGATGGTTTGAGCTTGAGCCAAGCACTCCTATTTATAAGCTGAACAGAAGCTCGGGCACGGCCCCGTGTCCAGTGGGCACGGCCCCGTGTCCACATCCTTCTCTGTCTTCATTAATTGCGCTTGTCTTTATTAGTTGACCACGGCCCCGTGTCCGCTGGGCACGACCCCGTGTGCAGAAGCATATCTGTACTATCAAGATTTGCCTGGATTCTGCGAATCTTATAGTTGACCACGACCCCGTGTCCGCTGAGCACGGCCCCGTGGTGGGCGATGGAAGCTTCTACAGCTTTATCTTTTATGCTGACACTTGGGCACGCCCCCGTGCTCACTGAGCACGAGGCGTGTTCAGCCTCCTGTTTTCTTGTTTTGCTTTGGAAGATGCTTTTGGGGAGGTCGGGCATGCCACGTTTATTCATTTTCTTGTATTTATGTTAGATTTAGCTGCCTATTTGCTTCTTTTGTTAATTTGAGCCCATTTAATCCTGAAAATACAAAAGGAAGACAAAAACATACTTTTTCCAACATTATTACTAAAAAGGGTTAGTTTTATGCCACAATTGATGTAATTTATATGTTGCATTTTGCACACATCAAATACCCCCACACTTGAATCTTTGCTTGTCCTCAAGCAAAACTCTTTATAATGTGGCTTTACACTCCCAAATGGAATTGGTAGAAAAGAAGGTTTTTGGGCTTGTCATAGAGTGTCGGGATTTCCAAGATTCTTTATTTAGTTTTATTTTTATTTATTTACAATCCTATTCGTCATGATTTATTTAAAGCTTTTCATAAGATAAATTACTTATTAGGGCATAACATGCCTCTTTAAAATTCTATTTATATACAAGTTCACATACCTCACGGGGAATCATTCAACACTCGGCTAAAGATGTATTTTAGTGAATCTCTCGAGAGCGGCATGGAACTTACTCATACCATAGGCTTGCCAAGCAATCAATCCTCCTCCTTTTTAACTATATACCTTTGTAAATATCAAGATGACTTTTGGGTGAAGGGTTAGGCTTAGGTTAAAGGTAGGTGGTTGGGTTAGTGGTTAGTAGAAAAGGGTGAAAAAGCGTAAAAAGCGTCGGTTTTTCTAAAGACTTTTTATTTTTGCAATTTTTATTTTGATGAAGCTATTATTCAAACAAAGTTATTTTTGATGAACTTGTTTGTTTATTTCTTTTGCTTCATCAACAAAACATAAAATATTTTTTTTAGTCAAACGAAAAACCGAGCTTGTTACTAAAACAAAGGGTTAAAAATAAAAAAGGTTTTGGTGGGTGAAAGGGTGTTTGGTTTGGTCCTAATGCCTCTATCATTTACTTACTCGGGTTTAATTTGGTAAGGACCGGGAATGTATCATCGTGGCAAGTTCTAGAGTTGTAAGAACCAGGCGGCTATTCACACAAGAAACGAAAAATGAGCATTTAATTTAAAGATATGTATTTGTATGCTCAATAAAGGCTCAAAACTTACTTTTGTTGGAATGGGTTTTTATGTGATCAAGTATATAATTAAATTTTAACTAAGCTTGTCATGCCTTTTCATAATTTTTTTATGTTGGTTCTTTTTTTATCACGACGCTATCGGTTGTAAATTTGTAAAAATATAACCTTTTTAGAACTTGAATTTCCCGAGTTAAACCTAGACAAGTAAAAAAAATGAAATTTTTTGAAAGAATTTGGGGTGATTAGCGGTTACAATAGAGTTTTGTGTAAGGCTTGTTATTAGGACTTGCAAGATTCGAGGTTTTAGCATCCCCCCACACTTAAATTACACATTGTCCTCAATGTGTCCCAAAAATAAGTTTTTAGGTTGATTGAATGTGTAAAAGATGTGAAAAAGCAAAAATTTGTGTTACTGGGCGCCTGGACACAACCCTATGCTCGTTGGATACGACCCCGTGTTCAGGTGCCAGTAACGAAAACTTACAGAAGGTGGACACGGGGGCGTGCCGGCTGGACACGACCCCGTGTCTGGAAAAAGTCTGCATATTTAGACAAACAGCAGGTCTGGGGTTGTGGGCATGGGGGCTTGTCGGCTGGACACGACCCCGTGTAGACAGTCTGCAAGGTTGAGAAACAGGTTTCTGGTTCTGGTTTTCCTGCCCCGGCTTTAGTAGCACTAAGGTTTAGTGCTCTAAGCCTCGTATGTACCTGTTTTATCAATAAACACTACACCAAAACATAGCAAACATCCTAGATTACCAATGTTCAACATCCCATCCATCACAAAGTTAGAAAGAAAAAGAAATGCAGAAAATAAAAGAGTTAAAGGAAAGTAAATTGTTTGACACACGGCACGCAGGCCGGAAATTGTTCAAGATAAAAAAATGGGTTAACCTGTAAGATCACCAACCAACCGCTTCTTCCTCCGCATACAACCCGACAATCGACCCAAATTGTGCCATAGAAATCGAATACCTAGTTCCACCACATCGGAATGCTACCCCATCATTGTCAAATGGGTCGCACCTTGAGTTGAACGTGAAGGTGCTATAGAATTCCAAAGTGCACTCGTGGACGGAACGAAGTCGAGTTGTTAAAGCGACTCTTAGTGGGCCTGTGACAAGGTTGTTGAAGCGGTCGAGTTGGTTCACCAATGCTAACAAATCCGTGCATGCTTCCCTTGGGTATTCCTCCGGTCTTGTTTGAAGTACTTCGTATCTAGCCCTAGCATCGAGCTCATTCGCGTTAAACCTTGTGAACTTCCTTGCCATCTGAAAGAATACACCAAAAGTTAGCACGAAACAGTAGAATTTTTGGACAAAACTGCAAACAGCGTGCTAGACACGACCCCGTGTTCAGCGGACACGGCCCCATGTCCAGGCGTCTGTTACTTAAAAACATCATTTTTCGACCCGGTTTCGAAAACTTGAAAATTTTTGGTCCAATAGGTGCGGTTTCCCCCGAAAATGAAACCCCAAGTGCCGTTTTTCCCAAAACAACCCGTTTACCCATTCAATTTTATCTTTTTCGGTTCAAAAACAAGGGTTTGGGGTTTTTGTGAGAAATCGGGCGAATCTATGAACAATACAAGTGGATTTACTTCCTTTAACACTAATCTAACTAAATGCTAACAGATTAAAACAAAAATTTGAGGTTCGATCCGGGTGTAGTTCAAGAACCCTAGACTTTTCCCCAAATTTTTGAAGTTTTAACTACATGCAAATGCTAAATCTAACTACTGATTGTGATAGAATCATACCTTGATGTTGTTAGAATGATAGGAGACGTCGAAAATCTGCGGAAAATCGCCTGGAACCAGAGCGTTTTCGGGGAAACGGTGCGTGTGGAATGAAGTAATTGTTATGAAAAAGGGGTATTATCCCGACAGTAGCGCGGACACGGCCTCGTGCCGAGCAAAGTTTTATTTTTTTTAGTGCTCGTGTGAGTGCCTTTGTTTCCCAAAAACTTTGGTTAGAAAACTTACCGATTCAGATGTCGTCCCAATCGTTCGTAACTTACCAGGTATGATGTTGATGTTTTCATTCTTCGACCGTTTGAAGCGAGATCTCCTCCTCTTCATCCTCAATGAACCCTTGATAGCGTTTCAGCCGTTGGCCATTGACTTTGAATGGAGGTCCATTCCGAGATTTAATTTCTACTGCACCGTGTGGGAAAATATGGGTGATGGAAAAAGGTCATGACCACCTAGACTTTAGTTTACCAGGAAACAATCGAAGTCGTGAATTAAACAAAAGAACTAGTTCTCCCACTCGAAATTCATTAGGTTTAATATGTTTGTCATGCAAGTTTTTCATTCTTTCCTTGTAAATTTCCGAGTTTGAGTATGCATAATTCCTAAGCTCGTCTAATTCATTCAATTGACAAAATCGATTTTTACCAGCAAATTCTAAATCTAAGTTTACATTTTTAATTGCCCAATAGGCTTTGTGTGCAATTTCTACTGGTAAGTGACAACTTTTTCCATAGACAAGCTTATATGGGGTTGTACCTATTGTTTTTTTATAATCAGTTCGAAAAGCCCATAAAGCATCATCTAATTTATCTGCCCATTCTTTTCTATTTAACCCTACGGTTTTTTCGAGTATTCATTTTAAACCTCTATTAGTCACTTCGGTTTGTCCGTTTGTTTGAGGGTGATATGTTGTTGAGACCCGGTGATAGACCCCATATCTTGTTAAAATTTTTCAAGTTGATGGTTGCAAAAATGGGTACCTCTATCACTAATTAATGCTTTAGGAGTGCCGAAACGAGAGAATAATTTCTTCAGAAATCTTACCACGACTCTTCCATCGTTTGTTGGAAGTGCCTCGGCCTCGGCCCATTTAGACAAGTAGTCTACTGCCATAAGTATATATTTGTTTCCTTTGGACGGTGGGAAAGGTCCCATAAAGTCGAGTCCCCACACATCAAAAATTTCACAAACAAAAATGCCATTTTGTGGCATTTCGTTTTTTTGAAGAAATATTACCTATTCTTTGGCACGCATCACAAGTCTTGACAAGACTTTGGGCGTCTTTGTAAATAGTTGGCCAATAAAATCCTGAATCAAATACCTTTCGTGCGGTACTTGCGGCACAATGATGTCCTCCATATGGACCTTCATGACAATGGCGGAGAATTCTTCGTGCTTCACTACCATGTACGCATCGTCGGATGAGTTGGTCGGCACACATTTTGAAAAGATATGGATCTTCCCAAAAATAGTGTTTCACATTGGCAAAGAATTTTTTTCTCTGATGATGTGGCCAACCCTTAGCGACTATACCGCTAGCTAGGTAGTTAGCATAGTCGGTGTACCATGGTTCTTCCTTGTATTCCACCATTTCTAGGGACTCCGTTGGAAATTTTTCGTTGATTTGCTCGTCCCTGGTTGCCTCCAAAGCTGGGTCTTCTAAGCGTGAAAGATGATCTCCTGCGGTGTTTTCTGCTCCTCTTTATCTTTGATTTCAATATCAAATTCTTGGAGGAGTAGAATCCACCGAATCAAACGTGGTTTTGCGTCCTGCTTTTTGAAGAGATATCGAATGGCTGCATGATCTGTGTAGACTATAGTTTTAGAAAGAACAAGATAAGAACGAAATTTATCAAAAGCAAATACCACAGCTAGTAATTCTTTTTCAGTTGTTGTGTAATTTTCTTGTGCATCGTTAAGTGTTTTACTAGCATAATAAATTGGGTGAAAATGCTTTTTCTTTTCTTTGTCCCAAGACGGCTCCAACTGCAAAGTCACTTGCATCACACATGATTTCGAAAGGAAACTTCCAATCAGGCGCTATCATGATAGGTGCATTGACTAGCATTTCCTTTAAGGTTAGAATTGCTTGATTGCAATCCTTGTCAAAGATGAAAGGGGCATCTTTTTCAAGTAATTTTGTTAGAGGTCTTGAAATTTTAGAAAAGTCTTTGATAAACCGCCTATAATTCCGGCATGCCCTAGGAAACTTCTGATAGCTCTAACGGAGGATGGGGGCGGTAGTCGAGAAATGGTATCTATTTTGGCTCGATCCACCTCCATTCCTTCGCTTGAGATTTTGTGACCGAGTACTATTCCCTCCGTTACCATGAAATGGCATTTTTCCCAGTTAAGGGCGAGGTTAGTTTCCTCACATCGGGATAGCATTCGTTCAAGGTCATCGAGGCATTGGTCGTATGAATCCCCAAAGATAGAAAAGTCGTCCATGAAGACTTCCGTTGTCTTTTCTATCATGTCGTGGAAGATGGCTACCATGCAACGTTGGAATGTTGCGGGGGCATTACATAGACCAAACGGCATGCGTCGATAAGCAAAAGTTCCATAGGGGCATGTAAAGGTTGTCTTTTCTTGGTCTTCGGGTGCTATCGGGATTTGAAAGTAACCTGAAAAACCATCCAAGAAACAATAAAATTTATGACCGGATAATCTTTCTAACATTTGATCAATGAAGGGTAAAGGAAAGTGATATTTTCTTGTCGCTTCATTTAATCATCTATACTCTATACATACTCTCCATCCAGTGACGGTTCTCGTTGGTATTAGTTCATTCTTTTCATTAGTTATTACCGTCACACCTCCTTTCTTTGGAACTACTTGGACGGGACTTACCCAAGGACTATCGGAGATAGGATAAATAAGTCCGGCGTCAAGTAATTTGATGACTTCGTTTTTAACCACTTCTTGAACATTTGGATTTACTCGACGTTGTGGTTGTATTACCGATTTGTAGTCATCATTCATTAAAATTTTGTGCGTGCACATGGAAGGACTTATTCCTTTTATGTCCACAAGTTTCCAAGCGATCGCATTTTTATGTTTTTTCAAAAGACTAATTAATTCTTCTTTTTCTAAACTATCTAATTTAGATGAAATAATTACAGGTAATTTACCATCTTTGTCTAGAAAAGCATATTCCAAACCTTTTGGAAGTTCTTTGAGCTCAAGAGGTGGGTCTTTAGGAGACTCCTTATTTGGTTACTCATTTTGATCAAGAACCTTAAAAGTTTGTTCTATGGCGACCTCTTCTTCAACAAAGTGGTCAAACTTTTCACTTGTATCGGGTGGCTCATATTCATCTTCAATTAGGGGGTCATTGTTGCCGAATGGATATTTCATTGACCGCTCAAGATCGACACTCTTTTTAAATGCCCCTAATTGAAGAGTTAGATTGTTGTACTTTCGGTTTTTCAAAGCTTCGTGAGTTTTTACAAATGGTCATCCCAACATTAGAGGAGCGTCATCGAGGATGACAAAGTCGGTGGGGACTACCATTTGATTTGTTTGAACCAAGACATCCTCAACTACACCGATTGATTTTATTACCTTTCGATTGGATAGAAAAATGGGTATTTGAAGTGGAGAAAAATCACTAATACTTAATTTTTCGAAAATGTAGTTAGGCATTATGTTAACACAAAGATCTTTATCGATTGTGACATTACTAATAAATGAATTTTGAAAGAAACATGGAACCGGTGTAATGTTAATGTCAAATGGGTCTTCTTTTATTAGTGAGGTTTGATCAATAGTTAACTTAACACTTACCGTTTCGTCAATTTTAGTGTTAGTGTTTAACTCTTTTAAAAACTTAGCATGAGTTGGAACTAAACAATGATTTTCAAAAGAAGGTGGCAAGAGATTAATTTCTTCAAAATTAGACTCTTCTTATATTTTGTCGGACTCACCTTTTTCGTCGTTTAACTCATGTGTCGGTTTTTCACTTATTTGTTCTTCCATTTCCACACTTTCAGTTATCTCTTCTTTATTTAATTGTTCTCTTGCTCGGGACTCCTCTTCCCTTGCGCGAGATTCTTTTATATAGCGATCGATAACTCTAAGGTGTTCTAATATCCTATCGGTCACTTTGGTGATAGAGAAAGGATCGGGATTTTCAAAGCTTGAATCCAGTTGTTCGATCCTTTGTTCCTCATAATACCCATATGAAGTAGATGGTTCACACCATTGTTCTTCATTGTAAGTATATGATGGATAAGGGTCATAATTTTGCTCTTCATAATACTCGTATGAGGTGGGTTGTTCACGCCATGGTTCCTCATAATAAGCATACGAAGGTGGTGGCTCATATCTTGGTTTCTCAAAGTGTGGCTCATATGTGTAGTTGTAACCTCCTGAGTATTGATCCATAAGAATCACTCAGCAGACCACAACCAAGTCTCGAGATCAGAAAACAAAAATAAAAACGGAAACAGAGGCTGGACACGGCCCCGTGTTCAGTGGACACGGCCCCGTGTACAGAATCTGTATCTGGGCGTTTTAATTAAATTTACTGATTTCGTTGAGCATGGGGCGTGTTCAGTGAGCACGGCCTGTGTTCAAGCTACTGTTACTGGGTGTTTTGTGATAATGTGCAGCACGGCCCCGTGTTCAACCTACGGTAAATGCAAAACTAAACTAGAATGCAGAAAAATGGGCGCGCGTTTTAAAAAGGTTTTGAAAAACTGATTAGGCCGTCGATTTTAATCTTTCTTAAAATCCTTGTGTCCCCGGCAGCGGCGCCAAAAACTTGATGCGTGTGAAGTGTGTATATAAGTTTAAATATATTTTAAGCCCTTTTACACTTTCTTTAGCCAAGTTTTAAATTTATAAAACACGATATTTACTAACACTAAACACACATATGGGCAAGTGCACCCATCGTGAGCGTAGTATAGCGTTGGAAAGATATCGAGGTCGTCCAAGGACACAAGAGCTTTTAGTACCGGTTTATCCTCAACGCCTAATTAAATCAAAAAGTTTAGAAAAAGGTTTTAAACTAAGAAAATAAAAACTAACTAAAATGCTGAAAATAAAAATAAAAGTAAAACAGATAGACAAGATGAATCACTTGGCTCCGACTCGTGTTTAGTGTAACCTTTGATTATTTCAGCAGTTTTGCACTATTTAAGATATTATCTTAGTTATTGTAGTAGGCCCCTCTATTGAAGGTGACGTTACCCTCAACCCAGTAGTTTGAGTCAGCAAGGATACAATCCTAAAGGGTCAGATTATTGAAAGATAATTAATTAAGTTATTAATGCATATTGTGGTAGGCCCCTCTTTTGAAGGTGACGTTACCCTCGGCTAAGTAGTCTGAGTCAGCAGGGAGACAGTCCTAAGTAGCCGGGTTAAAGTATTAATAATAGTTTAACTTATGAGGGGATCAAAGAGTTTGGACCCCCGCCATCCAATACCGTTAAGTATTGAAGGAGGTCCTACTAAATTTGACCCAGGTCCTTTGCAGGATCTATACACTGAACAATGGCAAGACTCTTACCAAACTGTTCCCTTAACCCCCGACCAAGTAGCCAACATACCTCCATATAGACCGTGGAGATATGAATGGTGAAAATCTTTTATTTTATATAGACAGTAAAATAATGTCAAGACACCACGGACAAACGATAAGGAAGAATCACCTTCAACATAAGAAACTAGTTATTAAAGTCATTAATACATAACCAATTAAAAAGTGCGAAAAGATTAAAAATAAAAAGTATTACACTAGACACTTTGTCTTCACCAAGTGATGTAAGAAACTTAGGCAAACATGGCCTTGATTGTCAAGAACTCTTACGATCAATCTTGGATCCCGAGACGACTCACACACTCTATGATGGATAATGGATGATGGTGGTGGATGATGGTGTTATGGTGGTGGTGGGTGGTAGGTGAAGTGTGCGAGAGGTGGTGTGCCAAGGGATGGTTTGAGCTTGAGCCAAGCACTCCTATTTATAGACTGAACAGAAGCTCGGGCACAGCCCCGTGTCCAGTGGGCACGGCCCCATGTCCACATCCTTCTCTGTCTTCATTAATTGCTCTTGTCTTTATTAGTTGACCACGGCCCCATGTCTGCTGGGCACGACCCCGTGTGCAGAAGCATATCTGTACTATCAAGATTTGCCTGGATTCTGCGAATCTTATAGTTGACCACGACCCCGTGTCCGCTGAGCACGGCCCTGTGGTGGGCGATGGAAGCTTCTACAACTTTGTCTTTTATGCTGACACTTGGGCACGCCCCCGTGCTCACTGAGCACGGGGCGTGTTCAGCCTCCTGTTTTCTTGTTTTGCTTGGGAAGATGCTTTTGGGGAGGTCGGGCATGCCACGTTTATTCGTTTTCTTGTATTTATGTTAGATTTAGCTGCCTTTTTGCTTCTTTTGTTAATTTGAGCTCATTTAATCCTGAAAATACAAAAGGAAGACAAAAACATACTTTTTCCAACATTAGTACTAAAAAAGGGTTAGTTTTATGCCACAATTGATGTAATTTATATGTTGCATTTTGCCCACATCAGCTTTCATTCCCGAATTCACCTCCATCATGACCTCAAAAATCGCATTGTTGCTCGACGAAATGTGGGCTAATATCGAGAAAAACCAACAACGTCTCGTCGAGTTCTGCACTGGCCTCGGTCTACCTCCACCACCTCCGCTCGCCGCTCGTCCGCGACTACCACCTCCTCGACCACCACCCAAGCCATTTGCTCCGAAGCCTTTCTTACATCAAATATCCTCACCCACATCCAACAAATGCAGCTGTCGACACCAACAAGCAGCCCCCAAAACCCACCAAAACAACCTTATTCTACCATCCCGACCGCACCACAAACGTCACCGAAACCAACTGTCAAATCAGCACCAAAACAAACCTCAAACAGAACCCATCGACACCCTAAACCAGCCTCCAAAACTGCACGTTCACCTACCCAACATGGCAACCACAAAACCCGAGTTTCGCCATTGAACAACATAGAACCGAAAGCCACCGTACGACGAGATTGGCGACCTCCATTGCACCTATCGAGCCATTATGTTACAACGGAGCCGAATGCTACCGGAAGACATGAATGGCGGCCACTGTGGACATGTATTCAGTCCTTGAGGACAAGGACGTTTTTTAGGGCGGGAGTATGGATACATGCATAACACATCAGCAACCCCAACCCACGTTTACTTGCATGACACCCATGTTTCCTTTATATGTTCCATGCTTCCTAACAACCACTAAAAAGGAATATATTCAAATTTTGAATTAGGGTGACTAGTCTTTGCTGTTACAATATATATTTTTGTAAAGGAGTGTATTACTCCTAATTTTATGCATTCCATCGTGTATATATGGGTGAATATTGTGAATGACAAAACACATCTTTTGACTTTCTCATGGCATCAGCCAGAAAAAGACAACAACCCTAATTTCCTCTCTTCTTTTCCTGTTTCGCCTATCCTCTCTCATTGCCCCCATTTTTTTTTGTTTTCACACTTCATCATCTATGGCAGGCTCCTCTAACCCAGACCAAACAACTACTCCTCTTCACACCCTACTCCATCTAATCACAATCAAACTTTCATCCACCAACTATCTCCTCTAGAAGAACCAAGTTCACCCAGTTCTTGCCTACCTTAACCTACTGAATCATATCGATGGTACCTCTTCCGCCCCGCCTGAATCCGTCACAAAAGATGGAAAAACTGAACCAAAATTAAATTTCGGACCTGGAAAGAGGCGGACCAACGTGTCCTCCTGTTACTGCACTCTACTCTCACCGAAGAGGCAATGGCCGAGGCTATCGGCCACCCCTCGGCTCATCAGGTTTGGTTTGGTGTGCTCTTGAACACGCGTATAACCATCATTCAACCGAAAGGATGCACACTCTTCGTGACTCCCTTCGACAACTACAGAAAGGAAATTCCCCTGTTTCGGATTATGGCCGAAAGTTCAAGTCGTTGTGTGACCAGTTGGCTGCCATTGGCCACTCAGTTTCTGATGAAGACAAGCGGCATTGGTTTTTATGTGGATTAGGCTCCTCTTTTGAAACCTTCTCCGCTGCCCAAAGAATGGTTCATCCGGCACCGCTTTTTCGTGACATTCTCGACCAAGCTACGAATCATGAAATTTTTTCTTCAAACCATTAACACCCAAAATACTCCTCAGGCAGCTTTTTCAGCCCACACCAACCGCGCCTCGAATCGAACCCAAACTCACTCGACTTGTGACTCATCTCGTGGCAGATATCGTGGTTCTTCCTCGAATCGTGGTCGTTTCCAACAAAATAGGAGACCACCCCACTGCCAGCTATGTCGAAAGGATGGGCATTATGCAAATGCTTGCCCAAATCTTGTCACCTATGCTCAACGGGCTGCCCCACTTGACGCTCATTTAGCCCAAGCGTTTAATGCCCAATGCAATGTTAACCCAGATTGGACAGCCGATTCCGGTGCTACAACCCACATGATTCGTTCCACGGATGGTCTTGATACAACACACAATGACACGGGTAATACCTTTGTAACCTTTGGTAATGGTGAATCACTACCGGTCACCAAAATCGGTAACTCTAAACTTAACAATATACCATTACAAAATGTTCTTGTGGTACCAAACATCACACGAAATCTACTTTCCATTAGTAGATTAACAAACGATTCCCCTGTTGATGTGTTATTTTCTAATCATTTCTTTCATATTCAGGACCGAAAAACGGCGGCGGTCCTTGCTAGAGGTACATGTGAAAATGGTTTTTGATGTCCTCTCACAAAGTCACAAGTCTCTCATTGCTGCCCTTGCTGCTCCTCATCTTCGTGCTTCGTTTGATACATGGCATAACCGTTTAGGTCATGTCTCGTTTGATGTCATTTCAATTTTAAATAAACTTGGACAAGTGTTTGTTACGTCCTTATTACCCAAACCGGGCTTATGCTCATCGTGTCAACTTTTTAAGGCAAAACGATTACCTTTTGTTGAAAATCATAAACGGTCATCACACGTGTTAGATCTAATTCATTGTGATCTTTGGGGCCCCTCACCAATACCCTCTACGGATGGGTACTTATATTATGTTGTATTCATCGATGACTTCTCTCGTTTCACATGGCTTTACCCACTAAAATTCAAATTGGATTTTTACAATATACTTGTGACCTTTCTAAACTTTGTTCATAATCAATTCACATGCAAAGTAAATTTTTTTCAAAGTGATGGTGGTACCGAGTTCACAAATAATCGGGTACAAAATCTTTTCCAACAACATGGCATTTTTCATAGGCTTTCATGCCCACATACACCTCAACAAAATGGACGGGCCGAACGCAAACACCGTCACATTACCAAAACCGGTTTAGCCATGATGTTTAACGCCCATGTTCTGACTCATTTTTGGCTAGACGCGTTCACTTCCGCCACCTACATCATAAACCGTCTACCCACGCCCATCCTAGACAACAAATCCCCATTTGAACTATTATTTCATCATCCACCATCATACTCAAATTTTTGTGTATTCGGGTGTTGTGTAGTTCCATATTTACGAGATTATACCAAGCACAAACTCCTTCCTAGGAGTGCACCATGCATTTTTATCGGGTATAGTCCAAAGTATAAAGGATACCGTTTTCTAGACCCAACCACATCCCGTATCTACATGACACGTCATGCAAAATTTGACGAAGACAATTTTCCGTTTTCGGGAATTGTAACCAACATTGATGAATCAAAACTTCTTATGTCAAATTTTGAGGAATCTATACCATCTCCGGACACCTCACCTGCAACACACCACAAAAAACCCGTTGCCAAATCCGTTACATGTGACTCCCCTACATTATGCACCATTTGTCCACCTCACCATAGAAGCCCAACCCAACCAGCCCAAACTCATCTTAACCCCATCGACCCATCAGCAAATGCCAACCCAATACCTACCAACAATCCATCAACCTCCACTACCACTCCTGCCGAATCCCCTACATCCACCATTTCCACAACCTCACCTATACTGACCCCAAATACCACTCCAGCCGGTCCCACCACCAACCTCAATCCTATCCCACCAGTTGCTCCCACCACTACCATCGACCCTATCCATACACAACCTCACACTCAACCTACGGCCTCCACTCATCCCATGCATACTCGCTCAAAATCGGGGATCTTTAAACCAAAGCATTTTGCTAACTTAAGTGATTTCTCAACAGGTCATCTTCATCATGCCTTGTTTACTTCTCATATCCCAAAAGGCATCAAAACAGCTTTAAAAAAATTCACTTTGGGTATTGGCTATGAAAGATGAACTCATGGCTCTTCAAAACAACGACACATGGGATCTTGTTTCACGACCAACTCATTCAAATGTCGTGGGTTTGAAGTGGGTCTATCGCATTAAATATAAATCCGATGGCTCGCTTGACCGTTACAAAGCACGTTTAGTGGCTCAAGGTTTTACACAAGTTCCCGGGCTTGACTTCTCACATACGTTTAGCCCTGTTGTCAAAGCATCAACAATTCGAGTAGTTCTCTGTCTTGCCACTATCTATAATTGGCAACTTCGTCAACTCGATGTCAACAATGCGTTTCTAAACGGACATCTGAATGAAACCGTATATATGGAACAACCACCAGGTTTCGTGAACTCAAAATTCACAAACCATGTGCGTCGCCTAAAACGTGCTCTTTATGGCCTCAAACAAGCTCCACGAGCTTGGTTCCAACGGTTAAGTGCCTTTCTCACTACACTTGGTTTTCAATGTAGTCGAGCCGATCCGTCTCTCTTTATTTACAAAGTCGACAAGGCCTTAATTTATTTACTGGTTTATGTAGATGACATCATTATCACAGGAAACAATCAACAGGTTATCAAAACCTTTACTGAGAGCCTACACAAAGAATTCAAAATCAAAGACTTAGGCATGTTAAGCTATTTTCTTGGACTGGAAGTCATCTCAAATTCATCCGGACTCTTTCTAAGTCAAGCAAAATATGCCTATGATATCCTTTCACGAGTAGGTCTTCTTGATGCAAAACCAGTTGGAACACCTCTGACCACATCGGATACTTTTATCTCTTCAGGCACACCATTCCATGACCCAACATTATATCGCTCCTTGGTAGGTGCTCTACAATACCTTACCATAACACGACCCGATCTATCTTATGCGGTAAATCAAGCTAGCCAATTTCTTCAAAACCCAACAACCGCTCACTTTCAACTTGTTAAACGAATCCTACGGCATGTTAAAGGTACATTATCATATGGTTTAACATATGATCGGCCCATTAAAACCTCACTAGTTGGTTACTCCGATGCGGATTGGGCACGTTGTATCGAAACTCGTAGATCAACTTATGGGTATTCAATTTATTTAGGAGGCAACCTCGTCTCTTGGAGCGCAAAGAAGCAACCAACCGTTGCGCGCTCAAGCTGCGAGTCTGAATATCGGGCCATGGCGAACACCGCAGCTGAAATTATTTGGTTAACCCACCTCTTACGAGAATTACATGCTCTCCCACCCGATCGCCCAACCCTCTTGCGTGACAATAAAAGTGCCCTTTTTCTAAGTCAAAACCCGGTATCTCATAAACGAGCCAAGCACATTGATACTGATTACCATTTCATTCGGGAATTGGTCTCCACCGGTCGTCTACATACCAAATTTGTGCCTATCACACTCCAGGTAGCGGACATATTCACCAAAAGTCTTCCGAGACCTCTTTTTGAACGCTTTCGTTCCAAGCTTCGTGTAGGGCCCATACCCGTTAGCTTGAAGGGTGGTAACAACCACTAAAAAGGAGTATATTCAAATTTTGAATTCGGTTGACTAGTCTTTGCTGTTACAATATATATTTTTGTAAAGGAGTGTATTACTCCTAATTTTATGCATTCCATCGTGTATATATGGGTGAATATTGTGAATGACAAAACACATCTTTTGACTTTCTCACTTCCCATGTTCCTTTGTTTACTGCATGCATGTTCTCACTGTACTAGGTAATTGTTAGATTAGTTTTGCATATATAAAGTCATGTACGTTGCATTTTGAAAGAAGAAGAAAAATTAGATCAAAGTTATTATTGTCTTGTTCTCTCATCTATCTTCTTTGGAGCCTAACCCACTCTACGGGTCTCTTGGGAGATTAGCCATCTCGAATCGGCTTCTTTCATAATGTATCCGATTGGGTACCTATACCCTAAAGGGGTTACCCGGGTACACCCTGCCCACCCTTGTATAATTCAAATTGAATTTAATAGAATAAGTTGTTGCTTGTTGGTGCTTGTGGAAGGCGAGGAACAAGTCGGTGTTCCAGTCGGGTCAGGCGAAAGTGGAAGATAATTTTAGCGTGATTAGAGCTTTGGGCTTTCTTTGGTTTGAGCATAGATCGAAGTTTAAGTTGATTAGTTAGTCGGATTAGTGTAAATTTGTAATTATATAGCTTGGCTTTTTATTGTTTGTTCGTCTCGGTTTTCGGGTGCGGGTTGTTTCTAATGAAGTTCTACGCATATATTGCACAGTTATTTATTTTCGAACTGCAGCTATTTAATAAAACGAAACAAAATAGAACAACGGGCTAACTGGAAGTCCCAAAAAACAAATGACATTACAAGATTATATCACGAACAATAAAGTCTCTCCACATCTCCCAATCTAAGCCACTATATTCGGATCGATTCTTGAGCCATAAGAAAGTTTCTTCCTTCACAGCCTCCATTACTCGCGCAACGGAAAAAGGGGTGCCTTCAAAAACCTTTTCGTTCCGCACCTTCCATATTCTCCAAAGCGTGCCTTTTTGTTCCTCACCTTCCATATTCTCCAAAGCATGTCGTGCACTCCTGTTTCCAAAACTTGCTTCCATTTATTTGACCCTTGAAGCCTTTTAATCCAATCAACCAGATAAGCATAAAACATTCGCCATAATCGGAAGCTTGGTCCAAATACAAAAGTTTCATCAAACTGCATGAACAAAGACGCATTCCGCCAGGTGGTTAGGGGACTCGTCTTAGCAGGGGCGCAACTTTCAAGGGGGGGGGGGTTATTTTTTTATTTTTTAGTTTGCATCTAAGAATCCAATAAGTTATTTTGGAATATATTTTTTTTTTACAAAGCAATGGTAGGTAGTCGGGCAACAAGTTGCGCCGCCACCCCTTTTAAATAGTTTTATGTATGTACGTTTCGTATAGAATTTTTTAGGTATATACATTTTTGACCCCCTGATTTTATAAAAAAATACTTCAATCAATCAATCAATCATACCCAGTAAAATCCCACAAATAGCAAAGCTATTTGTAGGGTCTGGGGAGGGTGGGATGTAGGCATACCTTACCTCTACCCCTAGGGATAGAGAGGCTGCTTCCAGAGAGACCCTCGGCTCCAAAACACCCAGGAAATAAATAAATAGAGCATGAGGTGTGTGTGTGTATGAAGCTACCAATGTAGTATGAGTTGCGAAAAAGTGCATGGTAGAACAGAACAAATATGACAACACAAAACAGCCTAAATAAATTTATGTAGCCCAAAATAAATTTTTTAGGTCCGGTGACTTCCGACCCTCCCGGTGGAAATTTTCAAGCTTCGCCACTGCGTCTTCGTACTCGCAGAGAACACACGAGGGCCGTCTTTGTCGCTATGTATTGTACAATTGTGTATGCAATTTCTCTATCGTAATTTTTGAGTCAATGCGTAAAACTTTTTTACAAGCAGTGTTTATGTACAGTAATGCAATTTCTCTATCGTACTTTTTGAGTCAATGTGTCAAACTTTTTACAAGCAGCCTTTATTAGACCAGACGGTATGGGGGCCGGCTGAGGCCCAGCTTGGCCCGGCGCCGGTCCCCCACACCGCCCCCACTCCTCCGGCTCGTCCTTTCCGTCACCCAGCAGCCGATCTCGTCGGGCCTCGTTCCTCTCTCGTCACACACACATCTATACATACATACATACATACATACATACATACATACAAAGAGGTTCATCCCCCACCCTCTAGGTTCATCCTCTTCAAGCCACTCCTACGTGGCGGTGACGTGGCTACTTATCCCCTTGGAGATGAGGCTCTCCATACCCACAAGTTAGTGTGACAACCACAAGACGAAAGTGGTTGGTGATTACAAATATCGTTTTTCTAGGCCAACAAAAAGACGACACGTCGAAAGAAGAAAGTAATCCTAAACGCTATACCTCTTTACCACAAGAAAATCACACACATTAGTGAGAACTCTCCTCACCAAGATAATCATTCATCGAAAGCATTTTAATCAACTTAATATATTTAATTGGTTGTGTGCTCATATTTTATCTTTGTGAGAAGTGTCATTTGTCATTCATAAAACTTGTTTAGAGTAGGTTAACATATTCTTATTTTTGCATCAAGATAGTTATTTATCAACCAATAAACTAATTAATCTTTGACAAAGCATTTAACTGTATTCAACACCCTTCCTATAATTATTTGATGTACGTGTTGTAATATAATGAGATTTTTATATATTTCCCCCTCCTAAGCTGGCTTATTACGTATTTCCTCAAATAAAAAAAACAAGTACATATTTTCCCTCCCTAACCCATATATATTATATATTTCTTCTTTTCATTAAAAACTCTTATTAAACGACTATTTTACCCTTAAGTAACTATTAAATGAATATTTACATATTTCTCATTTCTAATATCATCAATCAATTACATATCTCCCCAATTCATGTAGTATTTTACAAATTCTTCTACTTGCTACTATTCTCAAACAATACCATAACAATCATAATAAAAATACAAACTTTCAAAAATATAATCCTTACTTCTTCATAATTATAAATTATAATTATAATTATAATAATAAATATAATAATAATAATAAATCTATTAATTCTAAAAGTTTAGGAATAGTGACTTGTGTCATGTGGCACATCCTCATTTGCTTATTTTTTTCTTTAGAACCTTTATTGTTAGTGTATACAGGGTAAGGTTATTGTAAAAAAGACCAAAAGTGTGAGAAAGGTAAGAAAGAATCTCAGCCATTAGATCTAAATTAATTGAAAAGGGTAAACAAGTAATTTTATCATTAATTCAATTAATTAAAAACTTCCCATAACCGCCACCTTAATTATAGGAAGTATATAACACCATTCAGTAAGTATATAACACCATTCAGCAAGTATATAACACCATTCAGCATTCAGCAAGTATATAACACCATTCAGCAAGTATATAACACCATTCAGCAAGTATATAACACCATTCAACAAGTATATAATATCATTCAGCAAGTATATAACACCATTCAGTAAGTATATAACACCATTCAGCAAGTATATAACACCATTCAGCAAGTATATAACACCATTCAGTAAGTATATAAACCATTCAGCAAGTACATAACACCATTCAGCAAGTATATAACACCATTCGTTGACTAAACATCTGATCGAAACATATTTTTTTCTCTATATAAGTATAGCAATATGGTACTCATATTAAAGATAAAAAACGCTCGTTATTATGGTGTAATTTTTTTTAAAAAAAAGTTACGTATAAAAAGTTGTTGACGTTTAAAAAAGACGGGGGGAAGTTACATACCTAATTTCTAGTGGGTATAAAAGACTCTATTGTCCCTAGATATTTCAAATCAGTCCAAATTAATGAAAATATTTTACAATTTGATCCCTATTGATTTCAACCATTAGATCAAAAGATCTAATGGCTGAGATTCTTTCTTACCCTTCTCACACTTTAGGCTTTTTTTACAGGATCCTCTACCAGTGTATATATATGATTGTTTTTTAGAACTTTTTATATTTGTGTATTTAGTAAAGTGGTTATGTGTCTATTTTAATTCTTCATTGATGCAAGTTCGATCCATGGGAAGTTATTTTTTTGTCTCCATTTGTTTTTGCCAGACACGTATCAGTTAAATGTTTTCCTTTTATGCCACCTGTTTCACTACGTGTCTACCTCATTCATTTCCAATTTGGTTAAAGGTCTCCAGTTCAATTGCCCAGATAACATCAAAACACTGACGATGATCTAGGGTTTCTGTTTTGTTGCAAACGGCCGATGGTGACGATGGAGTTGTCTCTCACTCCGATGTTAGCGGTGGAAATAGGGTGTTTTCAGTGGTCAGCGGCGGCAATAGTTTTGTTTTCGTTCAGTTGGTTAGACAAAGAAAAAGAGGGGCGATGGAGATGGTGAAGGTCGTCCGATCGTTCTGCTCCGACGAACAAGGCAAAGGACGATGGTGCTGCTCTGATTTTGTGGCGGTTTTGATTTTTAGTGCTAGGCTTTTGACGACGGTGCTAAAAGATCTGGTATCTTCTTTCTTTTACCACATAAATAAATCACAAATTTGGTCTCGAATCTCTCTTACCTAAATTCACAATCATAGTTGCTCCTCCTGTTGTCCCAAAATCTCAAATCAATCGGACATTTTTTGATGATTTTATTACACACCTTTGCTGTTTTAATTTGATTGAAATTTGTTTTGATAGATAAGGTGCACGAAGAGGCTAATCTGAACGATCTGACAGCTATCCTTTATATCAACATTATAAAAGGTACTTTCCTGTTTTTTCCACTTAGTGTTTTTGAGTTTCTGGGTTTTACAGTCGATCGGTGGTAACGTGTAGAGGTTTTATAAGTACGTATGTTTATCACAAATGTTTGATCTTTAAAATAATGGTGATTATATGTAAAAATACTCATTTTTCTAAGATAGTCAGTTGTTTTTTGTCTGGTTATCTCCATTTTGTAACTGTTGCAGTTGGTGGGTTTGGGAATACTATGAAGGTGAGTGTGGAGTTGGTGGTTGAAGCTGCGAACCTCGCGTCTGCTAGCCGGCCGTTTGAGGTGGTGTACCACCGTCGCGCAAGCATGTTTGTGTTCTATGTGAAAGTGTCGACTGTAAAGGCAGCAATGCGGATTCGGTGGTCTCCAAAAATGAGGCTCAAGATGGCTTTAGAGACGGAGGATTTGTCTCAAATTAGTTGGTTCATGTGCACGATTTCTTTGGATGATGTCAAAGGTCAGTTTCGTTCTTGAGGTATACTCTTTATACAGTACGCTTTATGACTAAGATATTATTGAATATGTATTTATAAGTGAGATAATATTGAATATGTATTTATAAGTGAGATATTTACTAGTGACAAAAGCTATGGTATCCCATTTTTCTAGTAGTGATCTAAGGAACCTGCTATTTTGAGTTGAATTTGGAAATGTTACTTTAACAAGCCTTAGTTCACTAATGAGACAACTGAATCGCTCAAACTGCTGAGTCAATGATTCACCCTTGATGTGACAAAATGTTTCATACTGCTGATTCAGAATTTCCCTATTGTTTTCAATGACTTCTTCGGTCCCCCCAAACTGTTCCTTCAATGCATCCCATAGCTCTTTGGCACTGTTACAATGTAACAGTCCAGCATAGATCTCATTTGGTAATGCAGATGCTATGATGCTAAATGTTTTGGCATCGAGTTCGAACTTTTGAAAATCAACTTCAGTATAGTTCTCAGTTGGTTTAGGAACAAACTTCTTTGGATCCTCAGCACTTGGCACCATAGGAACATGGGGACCAAAAACAACAGACCTCCAACATCCAGTGTTCTGTTGAGCAAGGATATAACCCATCCTTCTCTCCCAGATGTTGCATTCATTATGTTTAAGCATAGGTGGTTTAAAAAGAGAGCCAATGTTATTCTTATCATCTTGTGATTGTGGCGTCATCCTGGTTGTTTTACAGGTACTGATTAATCAACTTTAATGGTGATTAAACCTTACTATGTTTTTCAACAAACCGAACAAACTTTCGATATGAACGATTTTGAGCTGAACTATTTATGTCAAAATGATTGTTAAATCAAATTTGACTGTCCAAGCTCTGATACCAATTGTTGGATCTGAGTTTGGTTTTGATTGTATTTTACGTTTGAAATTAAGATGGAAATGAATGAGTTGTGCAGCGGAATTAAGATGGAAACAAACTTTGCATACAATCAAACGAGAGTATTGCTTTGATCAAACATTTTTCACAATGAACCGAAAGATTGAATTTATTTCAATTACGATTACAATTGCAATGATTGAATACAAACTCCCCCTCAGCCAGAGCTCAGTGTTTGTTCGTGCAGAGAAGACGATGTTGCAAAGAGCTAGTAGAACAGTACAGAGCACTATTCTATTTATAGGAACTAGCAAACTACTGAGCATCTAAGCTGACGTCACCATGAAAGTGACATCTAACCTCCTAACAAACTCTAACCTCTGATCAATACAAACACTGCTATGCTAAACTACTGCTATTACATTTCATTTCATTACATAAAGACATAATAAACTACTGCTGCATCCTTCCACTGATGTGAACCCAGCAGCACTTTTCCGGATCAGCAGTACTTGACTCAAGGCAGTAGATTGAACAGCAGAGCTTTAATCTTTCATCAGGCCTTTACTAGATCAGCAGTTGTAGGTCAGCAGTTTGCACGATCAGTAGATAAGAGGTCAGTAGATGTTGAAATCACTATCAAGGGGAGAGACTTGTTTGTAACATCTGCTTATTCTGAATCCACTGCTCTGATCCAGTTTTGGCTTTGATTATCTGTTCCTCTGGTAGGGTTCAATCCCAACACCGTGGTTAGTTGAGTTGGTGTTATATGTGCCATTGATTCATCTTTTGTAACAACCCGCTTTTTGGAAGTCAAAGTACAAGTCAAAGTCAAAGTCAAAGGAAGAAAAGATTGCTGATTGCGATCTGTCACTCCTTGCTTGACCACCAAATCGTACTTTTGACTTGTAATTGAATTATATTATTTAATCGCTTTAGTTTTATTATGTGGAGTATCTATTAATAATCAAAGTTTAATCGCATATTTATCGCTAATCAACTTATCGCTAATCGCTATCGCATTCGCAACTCGAATTATGTATCATGGATATTGTTTTATGTGTGTGTGCTTTCATGTGTTACTTGTGCATGTTATGTTTATGTTGAGGTGTTTAATCGCAATCGCAATCGCAAATGCTATCGCATCGCAATCTAATCGCAAACGCTAATCGCAAGTTATTTATAGTGATTGTATGTTAGATATAGTAGTTAAGTCATTTGTGTGACTAATGGGTAATACTATCGCATCACTTACTCGAATCGCATCGCAATGCTCAACACGTGAATCGAAACGAGAAAACTCGACGCGCCGGACACCTGGATCGAGTGGCCCTCCGATCGGATTGCCATCCGATCGGTGACCAATCCGACACTTTGACAATTTCCTCTTTTGGAAACCCTATAAATACCCTCCTGTCACATCATTTGTGCTGTGACAGCCCTCTCACTCGACCAGCCGCACTCAAGCCTTCTTTCTCTCGATTTCTCTCGATTCTTGTAAGTTTTCAACTCAAATCTTGTACTTCTATGATCTACACACACTTCTTCATCTTTTTCACCTTTGAATCACAACTTTTAACCGTGAAATCACCGGATTTGAGGTGTTTTAGGATGATGTCATCATGGAGTTCTTATGAACTTCAAGGTTTGGCTTCATTCCACCAAGAACAACTCAGATCTGAAGGATTTCCACATGATTTCACAACGATTTTGCATAGATCTAAACATTTTCAAAGTTGAAAGGATTGAAAGATGATTTTCTAACTTTCTTTCAACTCTTTTAAACTCAATGCATTCAAAACCGACAGAATCGGGGCTCGTTCCGACCATCTACTCTTTCTTAGTGATGTGTTGTGTTGGATCGTTATGTGACCCGAATGAGTCAATTAGAAGAGTTTATAATCCATATCAAAGGCGGAATCAGTGATATAGACGTGATACAGCTTGATTTTCCCTAATTATCTTCTTTTTATTGATTTCACAGCTTTTACAGATCGTTTAACAAACTGGCAGCACCTCGGCTCTGAAATCGGAAAGTTACAAATGATGAACCAGGCTCAGGTATTTATAGGGATTGGTATTTCATACAAAATAGGCACAAGCCATTTCGTGCGAAATAGCATTAATCTATTTCGTACGAAATAGCTTAGGCTATTTCGTGCGAAATGACTCAATCACACATAAAACCTGTTTTCTAGCCTGCTGAGCACTGGTTTATCCTATCTAGACACAAGACTCGATAAAGACGAAGTTAAAAGACATCTATGCACCAACATATTCCCCCTTGGATGTTGACGAAGTCTTTAGCATCAAATCTTCAGTCTTTAGTCTTTGTCTATCTTCTTTCTCTGCCCAAAATGTCTGACACTATAAGCATCCTTCAATCTCTATCTTCAAACTCCCCTTTGAATGTTGATCCAGAATGTAGACTCCCCCTCTCAATAAGCTGGAGCTCGAATTCTGGTTCAATCTTTACACAATCTTTGCCATGGGGATCTTGTTTCCTGCTTCTCAAAATTTTGACATTACAAACTATTGTCCTTTTTGACTACATTTGATGTTTTTATCAGTTTTTAGAAATCCACTTAAGTCACTAGGTCCAAATTAATGACCCTAGGAACTTAATTTATCTACCAAGTCCAACTTAATGACCTTGGTTGATCTAAACAAAACAAAACTGACTTTTGTTCAACATTTTTAAAACATTATCTGAAAATTACAAGTTTCAACTTAATGAACTTGTTTAGACTTTCCATTAACAGGTTTAAACATATTAAGCTCTCAACTCTTCTGTCCAGCTCAGAAACTTCCTGCATCTTCTTCAAACTGCGAATCTGAAGATTAGCTTTCCACTTTGATTTGTCGGAAAATAAAGCAGAAATGTAAAATCTTTTTGGATTTTGAATAAAGTTTCTATACTAGAATGCTAAAAAGAAATGAAATGCAGTAAATGTAAACTATTTACAAACATATTTTTGGTGAGCGTGTTAGGGAATCATATCAGCTGTCGACAAGTCACAAGTACCATTAAGCTTTAATTACATACAAAGAATTAAACAATTCGCTTAGATTGTCGATATACTGATCCACTTAAGTTCTTACACAAATTTCAATCTGTCCAGGATACGGATTAGGTGTATTAAGAACTTAAACTCATTCATGTGTCCCACCTCTTGAATATACTCTCGTATCCAGATCCCAATATTCAGTCTTACAGGTGAGTATACCACAGATGATATCTGTAAGGGGTTAAATGCGAGGGCCATGAGAGCTTAGGCTATTGCTTCCGCAAAATCAGAGAGATGATGGCTTCGACTTTAAGTGGGTCTCCTTTAGAGAATCTTTTTTACAACAACACATGATTAGCATTTTTCAATGTTTCATCATTTTTTATGCTGAGGGCGGTGCTATTATTTCAAGCAAGCGTAAAGTATTATACGGGGACTAGGCCATTGCTTCCGCGAAATCAGAAGTCCCGGGATAATACCCCAGATATCACTGAGTATAAAGACCTAGTATTTCAGAAATAGGGATCTTTCAAACAAGATTTCAGGGGTTACCTATATATCCAAGTAGTGTTCCCCACGAAATAAGCAAGTAATGATTTAGGTTTATATCCCGAACAAACCTACTAAATGTGTAAAAACCTATCGGCACATCATCAGCGAGACTTCTTAAGACTTTTAAACTTTACATATCTTTAGCGTACCGTAACTGTCAAGCCGATGTACTATCATTTTCCCTTTTTACACAAGCTCTTTTTCGGTTTTCTTTTTGTTTTTGAATTTTGAAAATATCTCATGTTTTTGGATTTTGAAAATTTTTACTGTTTTTTTATTTTCTGAAAAAATATAACCTACCTCCCCCTAAATACCAAAACAAGTAAAAAATCGACAAACCATTGCAGATTGCTTCTCAACATCATCTACAGTGGTACCTTCATCTACGCCAAGAATCTCCTCCAACACCGATAAAAGCTTCATACCGTTCAATTTTAAAAGATATTGAAAACGAGTTTTATCAAACGCTTTGGTATGTAAATCAGCTTTTTGTCCGCCAGTGTGGATTTTCTCTATTCGTATCAACTTCTTCTCGAAACAGTCTCGGATGAAGTGATGACGAATTTCAATGTGTTTCGTTTTAGCGTGATGAACAGGATTTTTTGTAATGTTTATCACTACCTCATTATCAACAAAGATAGGGGTGTTAAGAAATTGCAAACCGTAGTCTCGCATCTGTTGCTGGATCCACAAGATCTGAGAGCAGCAGCTGCTAGTAGATACATATTCAGCTTCACATGTGGATAAAGCTACAGAGGTCTGCTTCTTGCATTGCCAGGTAACCAATCGTGGTCCGAAAAGCTGGCACCCTGCTGTTGTCAACTTAGCGTTAACTTTGCAGCATCTGAAATCAGAATCAGAATACCCTTCGAGCGTGAACTCGCCTTCTCTTGGATACCACAACCCCAATGATGGAGTTCCTTTCAGGTAGCGTAATATCCGTTTCACAATCACCATATGCGAAGCTCTGGGGCTTGACTGAAATCGCGCTGCGAGGCAGGTTGGATACATAATATCGGGTCTTGAAGCTGTCAAGTACATCAGCGATCCGATCATGGAACGATACATCATTTCATCTACCTTCTCTCCGGTGAGATCAGGGTTTATCCCATGGTTCGTCGCTAACGGGGTGGAAGCTGGAGTAGTCCCTGACATCCCAAATTTCTCTAAGATATCATGAACATACTTCGTTTGATGTATGAATATTCCCTTAGGCAGTTGATCAACTTGAAGTCCCAAGAATAATTTCATCTCACCCATCGATGACATTTCAAATTTTTGCTTCATAACACTTTCAAAACCTTTGCACAGATTTTCATTTGTTGACCCAAATATGATGTCGTCCATGTATATCTGAACTATCAGAAGATGTCCATCGACTTCTTTGGTGAATAGAGTGGCATCCACTTTTCTACAGATGAAGCTGTTGGCTAGCAAATGTTGAGACAAAGTCTCGTACCAAGCTCTCGGGGCCTGGTGTAAACCATACAGTGCTTTATCCAGTAAATAGACCTTGTCTTTGTGGATTGGGTCGGTGAAGCCCGGTGGCTGTCCGACATATACCTCCTCTTTTACCTTCCCATAGAGAAAATCCGATTTAACATCTAGCTGATAAACTTTAAAACCTTTCCAAGATGTCAATGCTAGGAAGATTCTGATCGCTTCAAGTCTAGCAACCGGAGCATACACTTTAGTGAAATCTATACCCTCCTGCTGACTAAAGCCCTGGACTACGAGTCGAGCTTTGTTACGAATAATAACCCCTCGGTCGTCTCTCTTACACTTGAACACCCACTTGGTGTTTATCTTCCTGTGACCATCAGGCAAGTCTACCAATTTCCACACTCCTAACTTCTCAAACTGACTCAGCTCCTCTTGCATCGCGTTGACCCAAGAATCTTCAGTTAGTGCTTCCTTGTATGTTCGCGGTTCAATCTGCAAAATAAAACAACTAAGTGAAAACTCTGTTTGTAACGGAGCAACTGTAGAATAAAAGCAAGTACGGCCTTGGTCAATTTGTCGTCTTGTACGAACGCCTGATTGTAATTCTCCAATAATCAGCTCTTCTGGATGGTACGAAAGAGTTCTCGGCATCACCTCGCCTGGAACATCTACCTTGCCTTCCAAATTTGTGACATTCTGATTTGCACCTTGTTCACTGACTGGAATTGTTTGACTTGATATCTGGATCTGCTCCCCCTCAGAATCTGAATCACCACGATCGAATATAGGTCTATCATCAGATTCTTGATTATCGTTGACTGCCGTCTGATTGTCAAGAGTTTGCTGAATATCATCATGTTCTCCAGCATTACTTGGACCAGCTTCATCGTCATTGGAAGCTCGATATTGATGTCTAGAAGGCTCAGCTGGGAATATTTCTTGTCATTCTTCATATTCTCTTAGAATATCCAGCTCGTCAAAGAAATCTTGTTCTTCTTCTATGTCAAACGAATCCCACAGAGTATCGTAATTAAAACGCCATGAGTCACCGGGATTTTGAGGTGGCATGGTATAACCTTGACACTCAACATTATGTGCTTCGATGATCCGCTTCAAGCTTGGAATAAAGACTCGTTTCAATGGACTTGCATAACCCACGAAAATTCCTTCAATACTCTTTGCACCAAATTTGCCAAAAGGTTCTAGAACTGTACAGGGAGACCCAAACGGTTCCAGATACTTCAGGTTAGGTTTGCGGTTGTTGATCAGCTCGAAACATGTCTTGTTGAATTTCTTCACTGTAAGAACCCGGTTGAGTGTATAGCAAGCGGCTGATACTACTTCTGCCCAAAAGTTAACTGGTAATTTCGAATCAGCAAGCATCGTCCTAGCCGTTTCAATTAGCGTCCTGTTCTTTCTTTCAGCTACTCAATTTTGTTGTGGAGTGTAAGGAGCACTAAATTCTTGCAATATACCTCTCTCATCACAATACTCTTCCATCTTGTTGTTCTTGAACTCAGTACCAATGTCACTTCTTATTCTTCTGGTTCGAGTTTGGTACAACTTTTCAATTTTTCTGAACAACTTCATCAAACTTTCAAATGTCTCATCTTTTGTCTTCAGAAATGATAACCATGAAAATCTCGAGTAGTCATCTGTTACTACTAGACAGTAGAGATCCCCAGTTATACTTTTGACGTTTACTGGACCAAACAGATCCATATGGAGTCTCTCTAACGGTCTTGAGACTGAGTTAACCTTCTTTCCAGGGTGAGGTTTCTTCTTTTGCTTGCCTTTAATACAGCTAATACACTCCCCCTCAAGATGAAAACCTTTCACATGAACACCAATTACTAAGTCGTTATGCACCAGGTGATTCATTTTTCTCATGTAAATGTGGCCCATCTTTCGATGCCACAATTGTGATTCTTTTTCCGTTGTTCTTGACATAAAACAGTGAGCCTGACCCGTGATAGTAGTTGCTATACTCATGTCCAACACGTACAGATCATTCACTCTGGGTGCTCTCATGATAACCCACTCTTCGGGAACAACAAATCCTGGTTTTAATATCAAACATTCCTTATCTGTAAAGTGCGTTGTATACATACGATCACAGATCTGAGAAATGCTCAGAAGATTGTTTTCAAGCTCGGCGATGTAGTTTACTCTTTCAAATGTTACAATTCTATTTGATAAAGTTCCTTCACCAACTATTCGACCACCTTGATTACCTGCAAATCCCACATAACCTCCATTAAACCCTCGAACATCGTACAGTAGGGTCTTCTTCCCCGTCATGTGCCGAGTAGCTCCACTATCCATAATCCAACGTGAAATGGATCTTGGAAGCTCCTGCATATATCACAAACATTTTAGTTTGATTTTGATGTCACCCAAGCCTCTTTTGACTCAGGTAGCTTGACATTGATGTGAGTTTTTGCAATGTATAGTGGCGGAAAATTTTTGTCATTCATCTTTAAGCTCTCCTCAGATCCAACCTCAACCTCTTTCTATAGGAAAAATTCATCTTTCTGAGGTTGACCGGTTGGTTGGTCTTTCTTCGGAACATACTTCTTCCCTAATGGAGTAGAAGTTTGTTTCTCTAATTTCTCAAAATAATCCAAAGGTACATACATATCTACCTGAGTGGTAGATGATGATTGTTTTGCAGACTCTGAAACCTTTGGTTTTGAAACACTTTCTTTCTTTTCAACAAATTTTGGCTTCCATGTTTGTTGAGATGACGCTACCCGTTTGTAAAATTTATCAGTTTTAGTTACCACATTCTTTACGGGTTCAGTTTTGATCTTAATGTTTTCATTTTTCAAAACTTTCTTCTCAACAACCATTGGAGCTTTGCCTTTTGCATCGGCTTTCTTTTTCTGACTCTCAACAACTTCAGACTTAGGCTTTAAGTTGGTGCACTTTCGTGCAATGTGTCCAACTTTGTTGCACTTAAAGCATGTACGGGTGTCAGCTACCCGACTTGTGCCTTCGGTCTGAGGCTGTGAGGCCTTTTCTTCAAAAAATTCTTCATTTGATTTTTAAAAAATCTCAGATTCTTGGTCGGAATGAGAACTCGAGCTTTTTACAAAAACCTTTTTCTCAACAAACCTTTTGTTTTGAACATTCCTTCGTTGATAATTCTTACCCCCCTGATATCCACCCGACCATCTGTTTTGATTGTTGTTATAAAAAAGCGGAGGTACAATAGGTTTTTTATAGTAAGATTTATCTTTTTCAAAATTCAATTGTCTTTTAGAATGTTTCAAACCTTCAATTTCAGACACATCAATTTCAATCAACTTGAACATATTTCTCAATTTACCAACATTCACATTCTCCAAAGGAAAATCACGATCCGAATACAACTTATCAGATCCCACCTTCTTGTACATCACAAGATTAGGTTCTTCATTTAAGTTGTTTTTGAATTTTGATTTCGGAATATATTTGTCCAAAAAGCATTCATCATCCTCAGTAGTGTCACTTTCAGACTTTAAAACATTTTCAACCATGTTTTTCACAACTTCATATTGGACACAATCTTCATTGGAAGATGAAGTGAATGCAACATCAATTGATTCTGGAAGTTTAACCTCATTTGTGTCATTATCGTTAACCAACCCAGACTTTTTCTTTGAAAAATTATTTAACACTGGCGGTGGAACCTGATGATACCCAACCCCAGTTCCGTCCGAATAAACATCTTCGCCAGCTTTGTTCTTCCCGATTGGTTTAGGAACGATATGTTGAAGAACAAAACTCGCGGAGTTGTAACTGTTGAGTTTCTGATTGATGCGTTCATTCTCAATCTTAGCTTTCTGAAACTGAAGCTTCAGCTTAGCAATCTCATCCAACTGTTGGTTGATTTGCTCTTCTTTAACCCTAAGAACTCCTGATAGTTGAACATTTTCTTTGTTTATTTTACCATTTCTTTCGTCAGAATCTTTTACCTTTCGTTTTAGCTTCTCAAAACTTTCTGATAGTTGACGATTTTCATGAATTAACTTTTCGTTTTCTTTCCTAATTCTTTCTACGTCAGTTTTATCATTTTCAATTTTCTTAGTTAATTCTTTTAGTCTATCATTTGAAGCTTTTAACATTTTGTCACGGTTTAAGATTTGATCTTCAACATCTCTGACTCTTCCTGTCAGTTCTTCGGTCTTTTTACCGCTGAGGTAAGCAAGTGTACTACAAACCTTGTAGTCTTTCATGCAATTTTTGCAGTCACTCTCAATCTTTGCTTTCTTACCTGACTCACTGGTTGCATCATTCTGACTGACCTTGCTTTTAGACTCAGTTCCAGAACCAGAAACTACCTATAACTCTTTCGCTGCAAGCACTTTGTCAGCCATTTACTTCAGGTTTTCTGCAGTAAATTCTTTTGACGTATCAATAATCCCATCATCAACTTTCTTTGGCTGCGATTCTTTCACTTTTTCTTTTTCCTTTTCTTTTTCTTTTTCTTTTTCTTCAGCTTCTCCTCCTCCCCACCACATTCTTTGTCTTGCTTCTTCTTCTTCTTCTTCTTCTTCAGCAATTTGCTCGGTGAGAGTTTCAACATTGACAGAATCTGGATCAACAGCAATTTTTCCTTTGGGATCTAGGTAACATTCTCTATCAGCATCCCACCTATTCGCCTTTTTTGCTTCTTTGCGTGTATGATAGATTTTACTCTTCAAGTACTGAGCTTGCATCTTTCTGTTGATGTATTTCACTTCTTCAGTTCTACTATCTTTGAAGGGAACAATCTTTATCATAAAAGCATAGCCTACTGCTTCTTCTTCCGGTAACACTTCACTCCAATCATATCCCTCATCGTCATGTATAACAGCAAGTGCTCTTGATTTTTCTTTGGGGGTATCTTCTAGCTGCTTCATTCTGGGAGTTTCAGATTTGTTTTGATGATAGATTGCTCTTTTATAATAATCCTCTCTGAATGGATTCGCAGTATCATCAGCAGATGCGTTTCGACATTCATGTTTAAAATGTCCTTTTTGTTTACATTTAAAGCACGTGACTTTTGATTTATCAAACCCTAGCTTGGTTGAAGGTCCACCCATAGAATGTCTACCGGTAATCTCCATGAATCTTTGCGCTCTCCTAACCGCACTAGCCATACACCATCTGATATCGATCAACTCCATCTCTTCTGGGTCGATCTGATCATAGTCCTCCTTGGTGAGGTAAGTGTTTCCAATCTTGCCCGCAACAAGGCTCTCGTATGATTCTAAGACAGATGTTAAAAACACCATTTGTTGTTTTAAGGATTCTTCACTGAAATTTTGAGCATTCTTGAGATCCACAGCAATGTTACATTGAAACAGATTCTTTGGAACTAATTGACTTGGAGTAGTTGATGATGAACCTCCATGGTAACCACTGCTTGAATTTTCTTGATTTGACGTGTTAGAACTTTCTGCTGAGAAAGCTGTCTTAGGGGACACAGTCTTCGGAATCATACTTCCTCGATAATACAGCTCAACATTCTGCTGATATGAGGAATTATTGACTTTGTTTGGTTTCTTGATCTCCAATTCATGACTCTCCAATCTTTCGATTAACAGATCAACCGTCAGATCCTCCGACTATACTGTGTTCTTCAGCATCAAAGCAAAGTACTGCCAGTCTTTCTCATCAGGCAGTGAGTCAAACAGTTTGTCAACCAATTCTTCTTGAGCGTACACGATTCCGTGTCTTGCAAGTTCCAGCTTCAAATGCCCGAATCTTTCAATCGTCTTTGACACAGAATTGTTTTTCAAACATCCAAACAAATCAAATTCTTTTCTTAACAATTTCTTTTTGTTTTTAACAATTTCGGCACTACCCACACATTTTAATTTTAGTTTCTCCCATAGATCTTTCGATTTTGTGTATTCAATCAACGATATTATGTCATTCCTCACGGACTGATGAAGTAAAGCGATGCATTTTTGTTCAGCAACGAATCTTTCAATTTCATTTTCCTCTATATTTTCATAATCCGTTCTTCCCATATTGAAACCATTCTTCATGCTCTTCCAACTTGGATATGCAAAAGCTTTTAGCCATTCTTCAAACCTTTTAGCCCATCTATTGTATTGTTCAATTGCCATTAGCTTGGGCGGTTTGTTGTATATGCCATAGGTACTTTCTACACTCAAAGCATCAGAAAGGGTTTTCTTTGCACTCGGATTTGTTGGTGCGTTTTCATTTGTGTTGTTTATTGTATCATCTCCTTTTCCTGTGAAAGCAAAGGCGTCACTGAATGGATTCATAAAATCATCCATCTTCAAGTACCTGTAACTATCAACAAACACTTAGAATTTTTTTTGGATTTTAAACAATTTCAAACGAAATAGACTTTCACACGAAATGACTTCACGCGAAATAAGCTTTCACACGAAATGACTATTTCGTGTGGAATAGCCAAACAAAAACACCCTCTTCAAGCGAAATAGCAGTTTTGGTGCAAAATAGCTACTTTCGTATGAAATGAATGTGTATTTCGTGCGAAATGAGGTCCAAACTTTGATTCCGTGTGAAATGACGTTCCAAATGTTGATTTAGTGCGAAATAGATTTCCAGATGTTGCTTTGTGTGAAATCAAATGTTGAAGAATCATAAGGCAGCAACTGTTGAAGAAAAGGTCAAACCTAAGGAAAATGTTCGAGTAGTAAAGAAGCAGGTTAAAGAAATTTCAGCTATCAAGGTTGAGAAGGAAGCAGATACTGAAAAGATACTTGAGAAGTGTGAAAATTGTGATACTGTGAAAAGGCACAACAACAAATTGATTCATAACATGAACAGACTGAAAGAATCTTATGATGTTTTAAACAAAGCTATGAATCAATATAACAAGTCAAGCAATTGTAGGATCGTTTTTGGATCCGAACGAGTCGGTTTGAAGAGCTTTTCTCAGTTTGAGCGGCGAAAACAAACAAACCGAGTTCAATTCAGCAATTATACACTTTAAACTGTCGATTTATATTGATAGAATGACATTTATAACCTGATAACACTTCGGCAGCACTTCGTGGCTCACCGGAAGACAACACCTAGAACTCTATCCTGATTTCGCCCCAAATGTCCTATATATAGTAGTTCTGATTTCACTCCTAATGACATGGTGTCATTTGGAGTGGAATCAGCATGTTACTTTCGGGTGGAATCAGAATTTAACATTTCGGGTGGAATCAGAATTTAACATTTTGGGTGGAATCAGAAAATTACATTAGGAGTGGAATCAGAAAGTTAACTTTCGAGTGGAATCAGAAAATTAACTTTCGAGTGGAATCACTCCTAAATATTCTGATTCTTGGATTCCGTGCTCTAATCTATTTATCTCTAAACAAGTCTCGATATAAGACGTAGACGACAGACAGATGCACCAACAAACTCCCCCTCGGATGTTGACGGAGTCTTCAGTGTCGAGTCTTCGCATCTTCAGTCTTTATCAGCCTTTGGGCTTCTCTTTGAAATGTTTGACGCTGTAAGTATCCTCAATCTCTATCTTCTCTTCTATTTTCATCACCAACATACTCCTTCCTTTAAGTATCTTCAGACTCCCCCTTTCGATATGCTGGGATCACACCCTGGCTTGTTGAAATCACACAATCCTCAGGTATCGGAACCTGACTCTCTATCATTCAAATAACCTGCACATTCTCTATCCAAAAATAAATTTTCTGATGATAACTTGATCACAATCAGACACCACTTGTAAATATCACAAAAATGATCTAACATTTTAGTCTCTGATGAACCACTTGAAGAAATATCATTTTCAAAACTTCTGATGATCACTTGTAAGATAGACTTTGACTACTTTCACACACAACATTCCCAAACCAGTTCGTCAAGTTTAGCACTTGGAATTTTGAAAATCAGCTTTTCAACACCAGTTGTCAAAAATCTTTTTGGATTTTTCAAAATTTTATGCTAAAACACACCAAAAATCTTTTTGCATTTTTTAATAGAATGAAATGCAGTAAAGAAATATTTACAGACAATATTTTTGTGAGTTTATGTAAGAGGATCATATCAGATTCTGAGACAAATCACCAACACCGTTAAGCTTCATTTCATTTTAAGCTCTAAACGATTCACTTAGATTGTCAGTATACTGGTCCACTTAATTTTTCACACAAAATTCAACTGCTTGGAGATATGAGATTAATGTTTTAAGCACTTAAACTCAATCGCGTGTCCCACCTCAGAATATACTCCCGTATCCAGATCCCAATATTCAGTCTTACAGGTAATTATGACACAAATGATATCTGTAGGGGTTAATAAATTATGAAGAATCATGAGAGCTCAGGTCAGAACTACCGTTCAGCAGAGAGATCATGACTCAACTTTTGGGTGTGTCCCCTTTAGAGGATCTTCTTTACAACAACATTGCTAAGCAATTTTATTGTCTTATCATATATACTGAGGGTGATGCTATGTTTCAAGCATTGCGGAAAGTATTATTCGAGGACTAGGTCAGAACTTCCATTCAGCAGAAGTCCAGGAACAATACCCCAGATATCACTGAGTATAAAGACCTAGTATATCAGAAAAAGGAATCTTTCAAACGAGATTTCGGGGGTTACCCATATATCCGAGAGATGTTTCCCCACGATATAAGCAAGTTTGAAATTTAGGTTTATATCTCGTCACAATCTACTAAATGTGCAAAAACCTACTGACACATCATCAGTGAGACCGTTTATCACATTTAACTTTCTAAATCTTTAGCATGCTGTGATCGTCCACTAATGTACTATCATTTCCTCTTTTATACAACAAAACTCATTTTTCATTTTATCATGTTTTTGGCTTTTTCAAATGTTTTTGGATTTTCTTAAAATTTCTTACTCCCCTAAAATGCAAACACATTCTAGGAAATTTGAAAACAAAACTGTACAAACAACGTGACAACTGATATCAAATTTCTTCAAATCGCCATTCACTTGGCATAAACAATCTGAACTCCCCCTTACAACAAACTATTTTCCCATTGATTTCAAAACACTTAAGTTTGTTTTAATCAAATGGTTTTTCCGGAAAATAAATTTGTTTTTACCACTTGTAAAGTTGGAGATGTGGTTCATCAGTTTGTCTTCAACCACTTGTAGAAAATCAAATACAAATTAATGTCCCTGATTTACCACTTGTACGAAAAACACAATCAAATGCACAGAATGATGCCGATTCCTGATCCACGATTACTAACTTGGGATCTCCGGCAAGTCCACAGACTTACTGTTCGTAGTATGTACCATCCCAGTCACAAACCAGGGATGGTTCAACTTTATATTTCTTCATCTTTTTCTCATAGAACTCTTTAACCCCTTTGACTTTTCGATCAATCATTTTACCAAAAATGTGTTTCACAGTGGGGTTAAAGGCCTTTTCAACATCAAATTCCTTCTTGTCATCATAAAATTGGTTTGAAATTTCAACTTTACCAATTTTCTTTTTAAAATTTTCAGCCTTCAATGGTGGAAAATGAACATCATCCGTTGGAGGAACTGAAGTTTTCAATTTTAACTCAACCTGTGGCTCCTCTGATTTTATGGAATCAGATTCATCGCCAGAAGATAGCTCCTCTGATTTTGACCTATCAGAATCATCGCTAGTACTATCAACAGACTTCTTAACAACCCATTTCTGATTGTCAAATTTAGCTCTTTTGTTGTAAAATTTGTTTGAACATTCACCAATTTCAAAAATTGAATTTTTGAATAACTTGGTTCTGTCAATTGGGGATTCAAACACAATCACTTTCTCTTTTTGTTTACGAGAAACTCCCTGTTTTGATGGTATCACCTTAGAACAATCTCTGGCAATATGTCCAACATTGTTGCATTTGAAACAGGTTCTCGTATCTTTCATCTGATCAGCAAATTTCATCTCTTCTTGCTTCTTCGCAAGGAATTCTTTGTTCGATTGTCTCCAGAATTCTTTCTTTTCTTCTTCTTCTGCTGATGTACCTGAAACAAATGTCATCTTTGCTTTAAAATCACGAACATATTTTTCATTTTTCTATTTTTCTGTTGGAATAAATCCAAGACCTTTCTTTTTGAAATTACGGTTAGGGTTTGATTTCGTGTGAAAACCAGAACCGGAACTGTAACCTTTTTTCTTGTTTAATCTTTGTTGAACTCTTGAGGTGTAAGGTTTAGATTTACCATTAAGATTTAAATCTTTTATTTCAGAAATGTTAATTTCTGTAAGTTTGAAAACCTTTTTGATCAATTTAGTTTTGACACCTCTTATTGGAAATTCCTCATCAGAATATAATTTGTCGGAATCATTCAATGTATATGCAACTTTGAATGTTTCGTCACTCAAATTAGATTTTGATAACAGGAATTCTTTATTATAAACCCTTTTAACCGAAGATTTTGGACTATTGACTGTCGAACTCGAACTTTCAGAACCAGACTTTGACTCTGACTCTGACTTTGACTCTGAGTTTGACTCCAACTTTGACTCCTCGGTTTCATCTTTATCCAACACCTGATCGAGGACTTTCTTTATTAACTCGGACTCATGATCAGTGTCAGATGATGTAAACACGACATCAATATTTTCTGGCAAATTGACCGAGGACTCAGGCTCCCACTGTAAATTTGTTGCCTTTTCAACTCTTTCCTGATTTGGATTTCTGGGCAAATATCCATTTTCTAGCGGGGGTGGACACTTGTTATAACCAACATCTTGTTTCTTACCAGAATCCTTCTTATCAGTCTTTTTCTTTATGTCACTCTTCTTCTTGTTCTTCTTTTCTGGAGTCTTTTCTTCAGTCACTTTTCCATCATCATTCTTTTCTTCAGTTACTCCATCCTCTTCAAATGCTTTCATGCCTTCAACAGTTGGATAAATCATGTCAATGACATAAGAAGTACATGAGTAACTTTTCAACAAACGATTAACTCTATCAGTCTCAATTCTTTGCAATTCCAACTTTTGTTCCAGCACAACACACTTCTCAATGTAGTTATTCACCACTTTTTGCTTCGTCATAAAAGCTCCTTGAAGTGTTTTCATCGCTGTTGCTTGTTCTTCACTAGTTAGATTATATTGGTTCATTGCTTTGTTAAGTACATCATAAGATTCCTTCAAACTATTCAAGTTATAGATCAGTGTACTGTTCTGCTTCTTCACAACTTCACAGTTTTCACACTTCACTGGAATCTTCTTTGCATCAACTTCTTTATCAACTTTGAACTTTGGAACTTCAATCTTTACTTTTCTTTTGATCACTGGAATTTCTTCGTCATCACTGCTGATTGGAGTTTTGACCTTTTTCTTCTTCTTTTTAATCTTTTCATCTTCACTGTCGCTTTCAGCAATCAGTTTCATATCAGCATTGAATTTTCTCGCCCAATACTCACGATCATCATCACTATCTTCTTCAACTCGAGCTACAAAAGCTTTATGGGCTTGAGTTTGATCTGGGATATAATTATCCCATGTGAAATTTTCCCAGCTAAATCCTTCAGGTAACTTTTCATCATTTTGATCTATTATCAAGGCACTACCATTAACTCTCTTTAAAGAATCTTGATTCACTGCACACGCTCTCTTTCCAGAATCTTCAATCACATTTCTTCCATGCGCAGTTTGTGCTTGATGTTGATGTTGTTGAGGTGATTGCTGAGCAACTTGATGGTAAATGGCTTTTCTATAGTAATCATTGTTGTTGTTGAATGGATTTTGAGCTCCACTTGCTTCGCGGTTTTTGCACTCCCTCTTGAAGTGTCCTTTTTCCCTGCAACGAAAACACGTGACTTTAGATTTATGAAAACCTAAAGTAGAAACATTAGCATCACGAAGATCATCTCTCCCCGTGATCTGCTTGAATTTCTCAGCTCTCCTTAACACGCTTGCCAAACACCATTTTATGTCCATCAGCTCCATCTCTTCAGCATCGATCTGGTCGTAATCTTCTTTTGTCAGCATTGGATTCCCGATTCGACCTGCAACAAAACTACCATAAGATTCAAGAACAGTTCCCAATAAAGACATGTGGCTTTTTGCTAACTCTTCAGAATATTCCTGATCATTTTCAATGTTTAACACAATGTTGCATTGAAGCTTTTTGCCAATTCTTGTTGTTGAAACATTCGGATCAAAAGATGGAAATGATGAAAAACTTGTTTTGTTGTTTGATCCTGATGATGAACTTCCAGAAGAATTCTTGGCATTGTAAGCAGTTTCTATTTTTGGAGATAAATTTGTAGACTTCTCATTCACCCCTGCTTTGTAATACAACCCAAAATCCTGTTCACCATCGAAGTCTTTCATTCGAATAATCTTTCGTTGCTCCATCTCTTGAGCTTCCAACTTCTCAATGAACTTGCTTAGTGTCAAACTGCTAAAACCTTTCTTGTTTCTAAGCATCATGAGATATGTGCCCCAAGTCTCGTGTGGCAATGAATCAGCAAGCTTTTCGATCAACTCTTCATTGTCTTTCTCGATGCTCAATCTCTTCATGTTTGCTAGCAGATTGCAATATCTTTCAATAATCTGCCTTGTGCTTTCATTCTTCAAACCACGAAACAGATCGAACTCTTTCTTCAGAAGTGACTTCTTGTTCTTTATCATTTCTTGACTACCAACAAACTTTGATCTTAAAGCTTTCCAAATCGAGTAGGAAGTTCCATTATGTTGCAATAGAACCAAAATATCTTCTTTCACAGCTTGTTGCAATAAACTCAGCATCATTTTCTCATCTTTGTACTTCTTTCTAGCATCGGCACTCAGATCTTTAATCGGAACCACTTCTTCATCATCATTCATCGGTCGAATGTATTTTGTCTCGACACATTCCCACGCATCTAAGTAGTTAGCTTGCACCCAATTTTCGAACCGTCCTTCCCAACCCTTATATTCCTCGATGTTCATGAGCTTTGGCGGTTTTTGCATTGTTCCTGTTTCGTTTTCGAGCATTGTGTTCTGTGCAATAGTGATCTGAGTAACCGGAGTAGCGAATGCGTTGTAAAATTCCTCGTCCATTTTCAGATTTTCAAATGAGTTGTATCACCTTGTAAATCACCTGATGAGCAAAGCAAACAACAAACAATCAGTTTAAATGCTTATCAATTGACTAAATAAGACTGGTACTCGAACTGATGATTTTCTGTGCGGACTGAAAGTTGACAGACTGTGCGGACTGCTATGACCCGGATGCAATTTGAACGACTTGACCCTTTGAGACCTTTGAACTCTAAACCGTATAAAGCTTTCAAGTGAGTCGTTGACTTTAATACGCGACTTGACCACACAAAACGATGAAGTGACTTTGATTTCATGCAAACAGTTTTCAAACTGTGTGATCTGGATTAGCACTTTCAACTGAGCTGAAAATTCTTTTCACAAACAAACTGACAAAAGATGATAATTTCGGTATAGTGGACTGACAATTATTCATGGGCCAACAACAAAAATATTGAAATGATATAATTGGGCCGAAACTTTATAGTATATATCTAAACTTTGGGCTGACAACAAGTAGTGGACTTTATCAATGTACAACCAATATGATTGGACCAAATACTTTTCACATGGATCCTGTCAATTATGATTTACGAAAACATATATCAATTTCTAAACAATTGTATGATATGAATTTTAATTGTACCTCATATGCTTTCACGTGAATTTTAACTGAAAACAACTAAGATAGGCCTGGTCTATTCGCACACGGTCTTTGTCTTTTTGCACACTCAGAGCGCCCGGCTTTGGCCATAGCGGGGCGTTTTAGCCATGGTCAACAGACAAGGACTGAGTGTGCAAAGCGCCCCGCTTTGGCCATCGCTGGGCGTTTTGGCCATGGTCAACAGACAAGGACTGACAAAGTCAGTCCTTGTCTGTTGACCTTGGCCAAAGCGCCCCGCTATGGCCAAAGCGGGGCGCTTTGAGTGTGCAAAAAGACAAAAAGCGTGGGCAGGAGTTTGTGTTGTTTTTTTTTTTGAAATAGGTGGGATGTGGGTTAGTTTGGTAGTGTTTTTTGGAGGAAAAAATTGTTTTTGAGTTTTATTATTATTATAAAATATTAGTTACATATAATTCATAGTTGTTTTATAATTACGTTTTTTTACGTCATTATTTTTATAGAACGTATATAATATAAGTGCGTCTTTATAAACTGTTAACCTTGTTTATTTTGTTAAATTAAACGAACACGTTAAATAAAATGTACAAAAAGCCATAAGAATTAAACGTAAACAATCCAAAACCAACGTGATGTAAATAGATGATTAACTGCAATATATATATTTATATATATCAGTTTGTACATACAAAACAAAAAGGTACAACTGAGTACATAATACATAACAAATCACTATACAAACAAACTAAGGTACTAATCCTCGTGCGGTGGGGATGGTGGGAGGGGAAGTGGAGGCAACCCAGCGAGCTCTCGTAGAGCAACGAGCGTCTCGACGATCCAGTCAATGCGTGCGCCCTGGCGCCTGAGGCGCCGGCCGAAGTCCCGAGCCACCTCACGCGCTACCCGAGGCAGGTCAGCGTAAACGTGCTGCGGGTACTGTGGCGGCTCAGGAGCTGGCTGAACTTGTGGTACCGGGATCTCCTCGACATGCTCCTCCTGAGCCGGATCCTCTAATACAGGCTGAGCCTGAGCCTGAGCCTGAGCCTCATCCTGAGGCTGGCCCGGGAACTGATCGAGTCCCAGAGCCTGTAGCTGAGCCTGCCGAGCGGCCACCTGAACATCAGGAGGGGCTAACACTCTAGGCCTCACCTCAATAACAACCGGGATGACCTCCGGCACCACCTCCGGATGCCAAATCAGCTCGTCACGTCCCTTAAACCTCAGACCAACATCAAAGGTACGGGTGATCTGCATGGAAGATACTGACGGGCGGCCCAACCTAGTAGACGGGACCGGATCGGACAGCTCCGGATCATGCTCGGGCACGAGCCCTAGCGAGCGTGCAATGGCGGTGATGTATGAGCCAGTGTGCACGTACCCGCGGAGCTGCCGGTGGTATGCTGTGGCAAAGTAATCTGCCAGGCAGGCTGCTAGATCGCAGGGCTGGCGGCGCAGTAGGCAGTATAGAAAGAAAAGGTCACTGAGGTTGACCTTCTCCCTGCTGGAACCCCGCGGTACGATAGTTGCCGCGATAACATGGTGCAGGTATCGGTACAAGGGGTCTCTAATGGTGGTGGCCTTTTGCCAGGATTTCCCAAAGGGAACCCTGGAAATGGCCCTCCAAAAACTGATAAGCGTCTGCCTGTCCATCCCCGTAACCGCCTGCGTATATAAATCAGTATCAAGCTCAGGCTCTGTGTACAAACCTGTATGGACAGCAAACTGCCGCACACTCATCTGAAAGTGCTGACCGGCGAGACGGAATGTAACCTCGTGGACTGGAAAATCCGGGTCCTCCACGTAATCCGCCGGATGCGGCGCGTATGTAAACGTGGAAAGAAACTCGACCGTAAGCTCAAGGTACGAGTCCTCCATCGCTATCTCAAATAGGCGCGACCAAGGAGTATCTAGTACAACTATATCACGCGCCCGCGCGGCCTCTCACATGGTCTCCAGCAGGTCCCAGTCTATCCCTACGTGCGCCCCAATCTCTATGGTGCGCAACTTAGTGCATCTCCCCCTCGCCCGTGACCCCTGCGGAAACTACAGGTACGGACATGCCGGCTCTCCCTCCTCTCCCACATCTCCCTCAGCCTCCATATGCTCAATCTCGTCATCGGAGGAATCCATCCCTGCACGTTGAAAAGATAATAAACAAATAATATTATTTAAACAATTTAAACAGTAAACAAATAATATTAAATATAAAATAATAAACAAATAATATTATTTAAACAATTTAAATAATAAACAAATAATATTAAATATAAAATAATAAACAAATAATATTATTTAAACAATTTAAATAATAAACAAATAATATTAAATATAAAATAATAAACAAATAATATTATTTAAACAATCTAAATAATAAACAAATAATATTAAATATAATTTAAATAATAAACAAACAATATTAAACAAATAATAAATAATTAAAATAAAAAGAAATAAAATGAACCAAAGCGCCGCGTTTTGGCCTCGGCGCGGCGCTTTGGTTCTTCGTTATGAAGAACAGCCCCAGCAGCTCGATCAAACCGCCCAAATCAAATCAAAATCAAACAAAATGAAACACATTACTTGAACCAAAACAATAAATGAAGTTCGATCTTACCTTTTAGCGGTTGAAAGCTTGAAAACGTTGATTTCCGGCTCAAGTGTGTGTAAATCGCACCTTAATGTGTGTGTGTGTGTTTGTGGTTGAAATGGGGGAGAAGCCACCCCGCTTCAGCTATAGCGAGGGACCGAAGCGCCCCGCTATGGCCAAAGCGCGGCGCTTCAAGGGCAAAGCGCCCCTCTTAGGTCAAAGCGGGGCGCTTTGGACCTTTTTTTAATTTTTTAAAATTGTTTTTAATTCACAAACGCGTCGATAATAGTCTAAATTTTACATTTTTTCCATTATACATCATTTTTTATTATATATGGACTATACTGCAAGTTCCGGATCAAATCGGTTACGTGTGATGTCTTATTCCGTTATATCGTATCATTTTGGTTTGAAAGCACAAGTACTCCTGTGAGAGGTGTTATGTGTATCAGCCGCCTACCGTACATGAACATGACGTATTTTTTCATTAATTGTAGTATTATGATGTATATTGTCATTAATTGTAGTATTATGATGTATATTGTCATTTTGGGTCGTGTCGGTGACATTCGGTTTTTAACGTGATGTAACGCATATATTGAACAAACACAAACATGATTATTATTAAACACATTTAACATACATCGTGAACATATGGGGTTACATTAAGGTCAGGGGCACGATACGTAAGCATTTCGTACGCGTTGATCTGATCCCTGTATAATGTATGCCAGGCTGCTGCGTGCTCTGTTCTGTTCCCTGTCCAGAGTAGGTTTGGGGGAGGCATTGGATAACAACCTCCAAGCTCTACATGTATGAAATGCCCATGGTCGACGAACACAACCGCAACCACCAGGTGAGGTTGCTCAGCTTCATTTGGCCCGCCCAGCAGAGGGAAAATTGTATCGCTCCCACGCATGTCGAAGGTGTGAACAATCACACCGTATCGTTGGGCAATAAGAAACCCCGTCTCAGGCATCGTCATGTAATTTTCGATATCTGCTCGTCCCACCCCCTTGAAATCGATCCGTCTAACCAGCGCATCATAATGTCCTATGTTTTCCGGATCGAAAACCTGCCTCCAAAGCGATTCGTTCGTACGTAACTCCTTTATAAGTTGTTTCCGGATCATCAAATATGAATTTTGTTTCACTCCTAACCCAACAGCCACCGATCGAAACCCACAATGACCATCTGGTTTCACGTCCTTTATTCTAACGATGTATGGATGGATCACTTCGGGAATCTTAGATGCGTAGTTGCGGATCGCTATATCCGTCTTAGGACCGAGCTTGATCATCGGGAAATCAGGGTGTAGGTTGATCGGTTTGGTATTCTTTTGTCTTCTAGAATCTTCGGGTGATATGTACGAGCTGTGACGGGGATGATCGTCTGAGGCCTCGACCCAAGTTTCTTCCGACGGAATGTACGAGCTTTTTCTAGCGGCTTCAACCTTTCTTTCTTCCTGTGTTTTCAATGTTGGGCGGCCACGAGTTTTCTTCAAAACAGCAGGAGGTTTTTTGTTATTGTTCCCTGGATTGAGGATTTGCTGAAACTTTTCAAAGAAGCTCCTTTTCACTTGAGGGGGTGTTGGATCGATCTGTTGTTTCAATTTTTCAAATTCCGCGTCTACATCGATATCATCTATCTTAGTCCTTGCAGGCTTGAAGTCAAGCTTCTTCCAGAACACGTCTATGTGTGTGATACGGATTTGCTGACCTGTGGACGAAAACAAATTAGGTGGCAAAATCATAACGAGAAAGGTCAAAGATATTAATTACCATGATTTTCCAACTTTTCCAAACGACAGGCACATGGCAAACCACAGCTGGTAAAAAGTTGGCAACCACAGCTTGCACCGTAGGCTCTCAACCCGTCTTCCTTACGTTTTAGTTCCCTACTCAAAAGCTCAATCGCATATATTGAAACCTTTCTGAGAATATATGCAAGCATGGGCTGATTCTTGTGGTGCGTCATAACTTTTCGGAGGCTTGTTTCAAAGCTACTACTAATCTCGGCGTATTGTCTATCAACAACATGATCAACATACAGTACAAGTTTATCCAGTGTGTTGCGATGACTTGGAAAGTGACTTTTTAGTGTCGCATGCATGCCCTCAACCCTGTTGGTCGTAGTTTGGTGAAAGTTGATAGTTTTGTTAATCCAGCAACATACAAACTTTTCACAGTACGGATCCAACCAGGATTTCTTCAAATAATCAAAAACCTCTAAAATTAAAAAACGTAAATAGTCAGTTTTGTTATTATATAAAATTTGAACATAATTATGTAAGAAATACCCACGTTCACGGTCATCTTCTTTCAGCTGTGCTTCAAGGTTTTCCAAGTTATAGCTGTATATTTCCTCGGTCGTAGACTCGCACAATAACCAAAATCTACGTACGAATTCTTTCCACTCCTTGTCAGAGAATTTCTTCTTGCTGTTCTTATTAATATTTTGTTGAATATGGAACCGACAAAGATACTTATGCGCTTTTGGAAAAACTTGTTCACACGCGTTCATTAGCGCAAAATCCCTGTCTGTTAAAATCACGCGCGGTTCCATACATCCTACCAGCATAGACTTGATCCTCTGCAACACCCATAGGTAGTTCTCTGACTTCTCAGCGGAAATTACCGCACAAGCAGCCGTAAACGATTTGTTTGTCGACGTCATGCCTACGACCTGAACAAATGGTAGGTTGTACATGTCCGTTTTGTAGGTGGCGTCAATCATTAGCACATGCGGGAAGGCACACCACATAGTGAATGATTTTTCGTGAACAAAGAAGACATCTTCAACTTCGTTCGATATCTCATTCGTGCGCATGTAATAAGTGTAATTTTTTTCGAGAAGAATGTTTTCAAGTTTTTGCATCGGAGACTTACCGACATTTTTTTCGGCGTTGATCTTCTGAACAGCGTTGTGTATATCTTTCGGTATAAGCTTTCTAGCTGGATTGTTTTTTGTCAGCGTTCGCCAGATACTTTGGTTGGGAATATCTTGCTCTGCCAGCTCCTTAACCAGTTTTTTATCCTCCGAAAAAAGCCTTCTCGCATACGCGTGACCCTCAAAGTTTTCAATAGGAGTGTGGTTATGCTTCGCCTTCGTCACCTCGATCCTCCAAACACTTCCGGATGATTCCGAAAACCTGATCATCTCGAACGGGCAGCCTATTTTCTTGCTACCCGTTTTCCTCTGTGTAGCTATACTCTTATGCTCCCCACCAAAAGTACATTGAAACCAAATCTTGTAATTCTCTCATCTTTTATTCGACCTCTTAATCACAATGAGGTAACCGTTGTCTTTTGCCGTGTCTTGTACCCAACGCACCAACTCTTTACGTGACGAAAAGGTCTGCGTTGTATCAAACGAAAATGTAACCGGGTAACAGCCTTCCTCGTCAACAGACACATCCCCCGGCTCACCATCGTCACCGAGGTCCGAATATACTTGATGTTCTAAGCTCGGTTGACAACCGTAACTGTGGTTTGGATAACACTCCGGCTGTACAAAGTTGTGCTCGCCACCGTAACCGAAATTCGAATAACCTTGTAAGCTCTGTTGACAACCGTAACTGTCGTTTGGATAACACTCCTGCTGTACAAAGTTGTACTCGCCACCGTAACCGAAATTCGAATAACCTTGTTGTGCGTAAGGGTCCTCCACAGGGGTATTCAAATCCAGCGTCACCGTGTTATCACGATAACGAATGCCAGATACAACCTCTGCCTCCCTCAAGTTGGACGAGACCGGTTTCTCATACGAGTCAGAAATAGCGGTCCCCTCGTAAGAATCAGGAACAACTGACTCGTCAGAATATTGACCGAAAAGATAGTTGCTTAACCACGACATCGTTTTTTCAACACACGTAACTAATGCAGCAAAGAAAATCGACAAACAACAAAACACTCGAATGCTGAATGTTGTGTCTGAGAAGGTTTTTAAAGTGAAAATTTGGGGTCGAAGCGCCGCGCTTTGGCCATAGCGTGGTGCTTAGGGTTCACGGGTCACCTGCAACCTCGTATCACCTTTATGTCTTTGCAACTTATGTCAGTCACACCATCAAATCACCTTTTGTCGACCTAAGCGCCCCGCTATGGCCATAGCGCGGTGCTTCGAGGTGTGAAAATAATTTTCTGCGTGTGGGAATAGCATGACCCCTAAGATATACACATGTATCAACACATGCAAACTGACATAATCATGTTGTTCCTTTTCAAAGTTTAAGAGAATCGAGACACTTTATCTAAAACATGCATATTGTTGTTTCCAATTTACTGACAAAAATTCACGTGATAACCTTGTTCAATGACCAACACAATTATTTTTTAATTTTACTAATCAATAGAAGTGGTCGACACACTTATATTCTTCACATGCAAACTGACATGGTTCTGATCACCTAAACACTTAGGAGCGGAATCTCAACAGACTTAGGAGCGGAATCACATGACAACACTTAGGAGCGGAATCAACAATCTACTCAAGAGCGGAATCAACAATCTACTCAGGAGCGGAATCAACAAATTACTCAGGAGCGGAATCTAAGTTTAGAGCGGAATCAGGACCAATTTTCGAGCTGAATCACTGTGATGTCATCATATCAATCGAGCAATTATGAGCGAAATCACAAAAATAACCAGTTTTAGTTTGAATTTGGACATGAAACTTTCAAGGCTTTGTTAACTATCAATTCCGAACACAATGTGAAAATTTGAACCGATTTTAACCGTGAAATGATGTTCAATTTGAAAAGAAGGTGTAGAAAAACAGAAAACACAGCTGAATTGGCAAAAGCTCTTCTTCCTGAGCTCTGATACCACTTGTAGGATCGTTTTTGGATCCGAACGAGTCGGTTTGAAGAGCTTTTCTCAGTTTGAGCGGCGGAAACAAACAAACCGAGTTCAATTCAGCAATTATACACTTTAAACTGTCGATTTATATTGATAGAATGATGTTTACAACCTGATGACACTTCGGCAGCACTTCGTGGCTCACCGGAAGACAACACCTAGAACTCTATCCTGATTTCGCCCCAAATATCCTATATATAGTAGTTCTGATTTCACTCCTAATGACATGGTGTCATTTGGAGTGGAATCAGCATGTTACTTTCGGGTGGAATCAGAATTTAACATTTCGGGTGAAATCAGAAAATTACATTAGGAGGGGAATCAGAAAGTTAACTTTCGAGTGGAATCATAAAATTAACTTTCGAGTGGAATCACTCCTAAATATTCTGATTCTTGGATTCCGTGCTCTATTATATTTATCTCTAAACAAGACTCGATACAAGACGTAGACGACAGACGGATGCACCAACAGCAATGAACAAGAGATAGCTATGAAGACACTCAATGGAGCGTTCAGGACGAAGCAGAAAATCATCAATCAGTACATTGAGAAATGTGCTGAACTTGAACAAAAATTGGAAACTCAGAGGATAGAAACTGAGAGGGTAAATAGGTTATTGAAAAGTTATTCATGTGCTTCTTACGTGATTGACAGGATTTACCCTACAGTAGAAGGCATGGAAGCGTTTGAAGAAAAGAAATCCAAAGTAAAGAATACTGGTAAGAAACATAGTACCAATTATACAAAGTGTCCACCTCCGCTTGAAGAAGGATATTCTCCACGAAATCCTAATTCAAAAAGAGTCAAAAAGGCAACCAATTTAAAGTGGGAATCTGAACCTTCAGATGGATTGCAAGATAATATTGACATCACATTCACTGCATCTGACACTGATCAACAATCTGAGTTGATTAAGAAAGTGGTGGATCATGTGTTAGATAAAGATGAAACCGAGGAGTCAAAGTCAAAGTCAAAGTCTGACACTTCAAGTCCAACAATTGAAAAGGGCAAAAGGGTTTACAATAATGAGTTTCTGATATCAAAAAATAATTTGAATGACGAAACATTCAAAGTAGCATATACTTTGAATGACTCCGACAAATTATATTCTGATGAAGAATTTCCAATAAGAAGTGTACAAACTGAACAGATTAAAAAGGTTTTCAAATTAACATAAATTAATATTTCTGAAATAAAAGATAAAAATCTTTCTAAAAGACCTAAACAATACACTTCAAGAGTTCAACAAAGGTTAAACAAGAAAAAAGGTTTTGGTCTAAATCACCATAAGAAACCAAATCACAAAAATAATTTCAAAAAGAAAGGATTAGGTTTTATTCCAAAAGAAAATGAAAAATATGTTAAAGATTTTAAATCGAAAGTTGTTTTTGTATCAGGAGCATCTTCTAAAGAAGAAAAAGAGATTTTATTCAGAAAGCAGACGAACAAAGAATTCCTTGCTAAGAAGCAAGAGGGAATGAAGAATGATGTTGCTCAGAAGAAGGAAATGAGAACCTGTTATCAATGTAAAAAACTTGGGCACATTGCATGGAACTGTCCAAAGGTAACCCAAACAAAATAGGGAGTCTCTGAAAACTTGAAAGAAAAGTTGGTTGATAATAAACCACCAACCGAACAATTTAAAGTGTTAAAAAATTCAAAATTTGAGGTAGGTGAGAGTTCAACACGTTTCTACAAAAGAAGAGTGAATCTGAACAACCACAAGTGGGTTGTTAAGAAATCAGAGTCACTTTTTGGCGATGAGTTTGTTTCTTTGGAAGCAAAGGAGCCACTTTCTGGCGATGAATCTGACTCGTCAAAGTCAGAGGAGCTACAAGTTGAGCTAAAAAGAGAAAATTCAGTTCCGCCAATGGATGACGCAAACTTTCCACCATTGCGGACTGAAAATTTAAAACAAAAAGTTGGAAAAGTGGAAATTTCAAATCAATTCTATTCTGAAAAGAAAGAATTCGATGTCGAAAAGGCTTTCAATGGGAAAGTAAAACATATTTTTGGAAAAATGGTCGATGGTAGGGCAAAGGGGGTAAAAGAATTTTATGAATCAAAGAGGAGAACTTACACACCAAGTGAAAATAACTCGGATGCACCCATAGCTGGTCAGGCTTGGGTGTCTGCATTCTATGCTTGAAAATCCTAACTTGCCGGAACTCCCAATGTTGGTAATCGTGGAGCATGAATCGGCATCTTTCTTAGAAATAAAAAATGTTTTTGTGAAAAATCTACAAGTGATAGTTTTTTATAAGTGGTTGAAAGAACAAAGTGATGAATGAATTCCCATGGTGTGTGAATTCAACAAAACTAATTTTCCGGAAAAACCATTTTGATTAAAACAAACTTAAGTGTTTTGAAATCATAATGGGAAAATAGTTTGTTGTCAGGGGGAGTACTGATTGTTTGAGCCAAGAGAATGGAGAATTGAATCAATTCACATCAGTTTGTCAGTTTATTTGTGCAGTTTATTGCTTTTACTTTCAAATTTTCCTAGAAAATCAAAAATTGAAACATATTTTTGATTTTAGGGGGAGTAAAAAATTAAAATTTTGAAAAGAGAAAAATGCCCGGATAGTCCCTGTGGTTTCACCTTTTTTCACCTATAGTCCCTATCTTTCTAAAACTACTTGAATAGTCCCCAAGTTTTCGATTTTTGTTCTCGGATAGTCCCTGGGTCTAACTTCAGTTACTTTTCTCTGTTAAGTGGTTGTTAAGAGGGTGTGAAATGACAAAAATACCCTTTCCTTAAAAGGCGAAACCACAGGGACTATCCAGGCATTTAACTCCAATTAATATTTTAGAATTTATGTGGGACCCACCAGCCACCCTACCCACTTCATCTTCCCCACTCTACACCACCATCTCCACCTTCAACCACCACCACCACCACCATCTCCACCTTCAACCACCACCACCATCTACCCCCAACTTCACCAAACTATTGACTTTCACAAACGTGTATCACAAACCACACACCCCCATCATTCATAACGTGCATCCCTCCACACTCAATCTCCCCTCTTCCGCCTGCATCTCCACCACGTTCAATCGAACCTGAGCAATTCACACAACCACCATGGATTTCTGGCAAAAAGCTCGCTCATTCGCCGAAGATGCCGCCAAAAAATCATAAGAACTAACAAAAGAAGCCGCGAAACGATCACAGGAGTTCACGAAAGAAGCCGCGAAGCGATCATAGGACTTCATGATCGGATCATCGAAGCTATCGGATATTGTTTCTGAGGCGTCGAAATGATCGAAGGAGATCGCTGCTGAGGCATCGAAGAAGGCCGATTTGATTAAGGTTGAGGCATTGAAGGTGGAGATCAAAATCGCTAGTCGATCCGTTATTCCCGTCCCCTTCCCACCGCCAGCTGGAGATTACACCGTACTAGCCGGAGACTGGTTCAAGCAAAACCACACTGTAAGTAATAGTTTAAAGTATATGAAGCTTTTTAGTTGAGTGTAGTCCAACTGTTTGATGTAATGCCTAGCTGAAAGTGAGCCGGTTTGTGTTTCTTGAATTCGAAAGGATCTAAAAGCTATATTGGACAATGGACATGATCTTCCTTTTCCAGATGGTCTTTTGATCAACGGACGAGGATCAGACGCATTTATGTTTAATTTCGAATAAGGTTTGTAAAGTTGAAATGTTGAACAGCTCAATGTGTTTATACGGTAAAGTTGAAATGTCGAACAAGGTGGTGGTGGTTGAAGGTGGAGATGGTGGTGGTGGTGGTGGTGTGGAGTGGAGAAGATGAAGATGGGTGGTGTGGAGAAAAATGCCCGGATAGTCCCTGTGGTTTCGCCTTTTAAGGAAAGGATATTTTTGTCATTTCACACCCTCTTAACAACCACTTAACAGAGAAAAGTAACTGAAGTTAGACCCAGGGACTATCCGAGAACAAAAATCGAAAACTTGGGGACTATTCAAGTAGTTTTAGAAAGAGGAAATGATAGTACATCAGTAGACAATCACAGTATGCTAAAGAATTAGAAAGTTAAAATGTGATAAACGGTCTCACTGATGATATGCCAGTAGGTTTTTACACGCTTAGTAGATTGTTTTCGAGATATAAACCTAAATATCAAATACTTACTTATCACGTGGGGAACATCTCTCGGATATATAGGTAACCCCTGAAATCTTGTTTGAAGGGCTTTCTATTTCTGACATACTAGGTCTTTGTGCGTGATGATATCTGGGGTATTATACCGGGACTTCTGATTTTGCGGGAGCAATAGCCTAGTCCTCGTATAATACTCTGCACTGCTTTAATCATAAAGCCCACCCTCAGCATAAAAAATAATGAAACATTGAAAAATTCTAATCATGTGCTGTTGAAGAAAAGATCCCCAAACGGGACACACCTAAAGTCGAGCCATCATCTCTTTGTCTGAACGGAAGTTCTAACCTGAGCTCTCATGGCCTCGCATTACCTGTTTACAGATATCATTAGTGTACATTCACCTGTAAGACTGAATATAGGAGTCTGGATACGAGAGTATATTCTGAGGTAGGGATGAGGAAATTAACCACCATAACCGATAACCAAACCATAACCGACATAACCGAACCACTAATAACCGATAACCAATATAACCAATGGTTATGGTTATGAAATTTTGTATAACCGCTCAATCGGTTATGGTTATGGTTATGAAGCTTTGGTTAACCGATATAACCGAAACCGAACCAAACTTGTAATGTTCACTTTATATAATGGATTTGTGTTTTACAAAACCATATAGAGGGTTTTTACTAACATAAAAGTATGTTAGTAACAAAATGATCTTGATGTAGTTGCCATTTATTTTGATAAAGAACTAAGGTGTTATGTCCATAATTTTTTTGTTTGTTTGAGAATTACCTTATTAAAAAGAACCCCAAATTGGTAGTTTAACCAAAAAGTTTAGTCTCCATCATCTTATAAAATAGGCTCAAGCTAAGTTCAAATCGTGCACAACCCTATTTATTTCAAACCTTGCTTGGTTACTTAACCGAAATTAACCAATACCGAACCATAACCGACTTCATAACCGATTAACCGTAACCGAAGTTTGGTTATGGTTATGGTTACCAAAACTCCATAACCGAACTAGCGGTTATGGTTATGGTTAATAGTAAAAACCGAACCAAACCGACCCATGCACACCCCTATTCTGAGGTGGTACACGCGAATAAGTTAAGTGCTTAAAACACTAATTCTCGTATCTCGAAACAGTTGAACTTTGTGTGAGAATTTAAGTGGATCAATATACTGACAATCTAAGTGAATCGTTTAGATCTTAAAGTATTTAAAGCTCAATGGTACTAGTGATTTATCATAAACTGATATGATCCTCTTACACAAACTCACAAAAAGATGTCTGTATATAATATATTTCCCAAAATCCAAAAAGATTTTCAGTGTGTTTTAGCATAAAATTTTGAAAAATCAAAAAGATTTTATTTCATCTTATTTTCGACAACTAATGTTGAAAAGCTTATTTTCAAAATTCCAAGTGCTAAACATGATGAACGATAGTGGGTTGGGAGAGTGTGTTTGAAATGAAAAATGAAGTTAAAGTTTGAAATAATTTGAGAAATTTTGAGGCTGATTTTACTGTTAGTTAATCAAGGTCATTAATTTGAACTTGATATAACTAATGTTGATGTTGAATGATTTCTACAAGTGGTTTCAAAATTTGTTAAATTTTAACAATTGTGAAATTTACTTTTGGGTAGAGAATTGTGCAGGTTACCAGGTTCCTAATCCTGTTGCTACGGAGAGCCAGGAGATGTTCTTGAACCTGTGAAAGCTGAAGAGCCAGATTCCCGCATCTAAGCCTGAGCATAGTTTGAGCCAGGACACGATCTTAGAACGAGTGCTATGTCAGATTGCGATCCCGGAACAACTTAAGGGGGAGTCTGTTAGCAAAGGGGAGTCTGTTAATTGAAAGATAAAGATTGAAGGATGCTTACAGAGAAAGATGCTTTGGAAAGAGCGAGAAGACCGATCAAGACTGAAGACTCAATACACTGAAGACTCGTCATGATCCAAGGGGGAGTTTGCTAGTGCATATGTCTGTTGACTTCGTCTTGTATCGAGTCATGTAACTAGAATAGATAGACCAGGACACGTTGTACGAGAGAAATGGGAAACAGACCTGAACCAGCCACCCCTCACGAAATGGCTAGGCCACCTCGCACGAGGTGACAATTTCATGGGGTCTAGCCAGTTCGTGCTTTCTGGCCAGTTCGTGCTTTCTGGCCAGCTCGTGGGGTCTGGACTGGACTGGTTCGTGGGGTCTGGCATTCCTATAAATAGGTGGTCTTGGATCTTCATTTGTAACTTTGTGATTCTGGAGACGAAGTGCTGCCGAAGTGTCGAACGATCTGTAAACACTATCAAATCAATACAATCGACAGTTAAAGTGATTCTAAGTGTGAATCTAGCTGATATAACATCAATACGTCTGATTCCGCCTTTCATATTGATTGAGAACTCTTCTTAACGACTCGTTTGATCGAATCCCCGATCCTACACAAACACTGTTTATACGCTGACTGTTATTGCATGTTACTAGTTACTCGATGAATGCTTGTATGTTATGTTAACATAGTGATTGTTGCCTGACTCCTTAGCAACGATAGTACTATTTGTTTGGACTCAGCACCTGTCGTGGACAGGGGTTGTTAAGGTTACCTCTTCAAGTGTCACAGTGGTGATATGTGTTGCGCATTCTACAACTTGCAGTCTAGTTTGTGCATATTTCATTGTCGATAACCTACTAGCTTCGCATTTTACATGTTACATGCTGGTTATGCGTAAATGCTTTCGAACTCTACTATTACTATGAAACTTGTATGCTCACCTTTACACTATGTGTATTGACCTCTATTTTAACGTATGTGACAGTTGCGTAGGATGATGTGCTTTGCTTGCTATTTGATGGAACCGAGTAGGAGAGTCTAGAAGCAAAGACAATTTATTTAATTAAATCAGAGTTGTCGGAACATGTTTTGTTCTGAGGATATCTATGTCTATAATAATTTGATTGCTTGGTAGGTTATGGTATGGGACATAATATTAACTATCTGGTAATCTAGTTGTTATGGAATTTCTCTTGACAATCTGTTTCGCTCAGTGCCATGCCCTGATGTTTCCGTCATCGGTTGGGGTGTGACAGATTGGTATCAGAGCCATAACTATAGAGAATTAGGCGAGACTCGACGTAGTCTATAGTTTAAGCACCAACAGACCGACTTATGCATACCCTGTATGGGTTTTGTACGAGTTTGCTCGTTATTTCTCGCTCGAACTCGCTATACAGTACACACTTGCGCGAACATCGCATACTACAGTTTTGTGCAAGATCAGCCTTTCCTAAGGCTGGACATACACACAAACGGATGATCTGGTTAAGAATAGGTGTGAAAACTGCAAACTCTCGACCAGATCATTCGTTCGAATTTCTATTTTTACTACAAACAAGAGAAATTGCGTTGAACCAGGAATGAAATCCATACTTCGACGCATATCTCCTTATCTAACTAGTGATTTCATCACAAAAACAGGAATGTAGTCGCTAAGTTAGGGGTGAAACCCGAATCTTGATGACTTATTCCGCTCTTTATTGTGGTTTTACAAAACTCTCACCAAAGTCTCGACGGACTCCAACGACTTGAGGTAACACAGTGGCTGGAAGGATGCATGCCGATCGCTCGAATTGAAGCGAGAGCACAGTTCTGAAAGCCAAAGTGTGCATTTAAAGTCCTTGTGAATAGTCAAACCACTTTGGGTAGTTAAAGTCTATCCAGCCAGAACAATCTATCTTCGATTTTATATGTTTCAATTCTGGAACCCGCAGCCGCCAACTCTGTGATTTATCGATTTTATGGGAAATTTATGGGATTTATATGGTGATTTGTTAGCGTTTTGAGATAAACAGTACAGTGGTACTGGTGGTTTTGATTCCACGTTTCTCGCTCCACCAAAACACACACAATTCACACCACAATAACAAATCGCTGGTCATTATTCGCAATTGCAGCTCGCTATTCGAAATCGCTATACTTAATCACTATACGCTGTTGTCAAGGATATGTGAATACGTGCAACATATATATTTAGGCTAGCTTATGAGTGCTTCTGTGTTTATGAGCTGATGTGTTTACGTGCTTATGTGATTCTGTGATTCTGTGATTCTGTGATTTTGTGCTTATGTGGATTTTGTGAATGGCTGTTTTCCTGAGCTCTATGGTGAATCGCTAGACTATACTAGGACTAATCGACATTGTGTTTGAGTCCTATGGCGATGTCTGTTGCAGACAATGTCGTTGTTTGGATTATTCCATTCTCGAGCAGCTCGCCAAAACCATGATGACAAACGCATTGCCGCTCTCGTCTCTAAGCAAATGGCGAAAGTCATCCCCCAGATCGTCAATGAACTGAACGAGAATGCAAGCAAGTCCTCGGAAGAGTCCAGGACTGTTATTCCCAAGGCTGCTTTTAGCTTCAAGCAGTTCAAAGCCTGCGGACCAAAAGAGTTTACGGGCGAAGATGGTCCTACGGCCATGTTTCAATAGTTTGATTCTATCGAAGTCACCCTGCGCCAGAGTGGCTGTCCAAAAAACCTGCGCACCGTCAATGCTACCAGCGTCTTCCAACCCCGCGCTCATGATTGGTGGTAGGCTGAGAGGAACAAAAGAGGAAACGATGCGGCTTTCTTATTGTCTTGGGATGAGTTGAAGAACATAATGACGCAAGAGTTCTGTCCTCCCCATGAACTCCAAAAGCTTGAGGATGAATTCTGGCACATAAAGCAGGAGTGCGGAGATAACGCTGGTTTGACTGCCCGCTTTAAGCAGTTGAGTATTATCTATCCCGGTCAGGTTACTACCCTAGATGTCACAATCAAGAAGTATATCCGTGCTCTTCCAGACTGCGTCGCAGATTTTGTTCAGGCTGCAAAGACGACAACGATCGAAGAAACCTACCTGCTCACGGCAGAGATAAACGATAAGCGAGTCAGTTCAGGTTATTTTGACAAAGCTGCTAAGAATCTGCATCAAGTCACAGCCGCTGCAACCGCTGAAACCACTACCGCACCTCAGTCATCCAAGCTCTCTCTGATGCGTGTGAAGTGTGTATATAAATTTAAGTATATTTTAAGCCCTTTTACAATTTCTTTAGCCAAGTTTTAAATTTATAAAACATGATATTTACTAACACTAAACACACATATGGGCAAGTGCACCCAGCGTGAGCGTAGTATAGTGTTGGCAAGATACCGAGGTCGTCCAATGACACAAGAGCTTTTAGTACTGGTTTATCCTCAACGTCTAATCAAATCAAAAAGTTTAGAAAAATGTTTTAAACTAAGAAAATAAAAACTAAATAAAATGCTGAAAATAAAAATAAAAGTAAAACAGATAGACAAGATGAATCACTTAGCTCCGACTCGTGTTTAGTGTAACCTTTGATTATTTCCGCACTTTTGCACTATTTAAGAGATTATCTTAGTTATTGTAGTAGGCCCCTCTTTTGAAGGTGACGTTACCCTCAACCCAGTAGTTTGAGTCAGCAAGGATACAATCCTAAAGGGTCGGATTATTGAAAGATAATTAATTAAGTTATTAATGCATATTATGGTAGACCCCTCTTTTGAAGGTGACGTTACCCTCGGCTAAGTAGTCCGAGTCAGCAGGGATACAGTCCTAAGTAGTCGGGTTAAAGTATTAATAGTAGTTTAACTTATAAGGGGATCAAAGAGTTTGGACCCCCGCCATCCAATACCGTTAAGTATTGAAGGAGGTCCTACTAAATTTGACCCAGGTCCTTTGCATGATCTATACACTGAACAATGGCAAGACTCTTACCAAACCGTTCCCTTAACCCCCGACCAGGTAGCCAACATACCTCCATATAGACCGTGGAGATATGAATGGTGAAAATCTTTTATTTTATATAGACAGTAAAATAATGTCAAGACACCACGGACAAACGATATGGAAGAATCACCTTCAACATAAGAAACTAGTTATTAAAGTCATTAATACATAACCAATTAAAAAGTGCGAAAAGATTAAAAATAAAAAGTATTACACTAGACACTTTGTCTTCACCAAGTGATGTAAGAGACTTAGGCAAACATGGCCTTGATTGTCAAGAACTCTTATGATCAATCTTGGATACCGAGACGACTCTCACACTTTATGATGGACAATGGATGATGGTGGTGGATGATGGTGTTATGGTGGTGGTGGGTGAAGTGTGAGAGAGGTGGTGTGCCAAGGGATGGTTTAAGCTTGAGCCAAGCACTCCTATTTATAGGCTGAACAGAAGCTTGGGCACGGCCCCGTGTCCACATCCTTCTCTGTCTTCATTAATTGCTCTTGTCTTTATTAGTTGACCACGGCCCCATGTCCGCTGGGCACGACCCCGTGTGCAGAAGCATATCTGTACTATCAAGATTTGCCTGGATTCTGCGAATCTTATAGTTGACCACGACCCCGTGTCCGCTGAGCACGACCCCGTGGTGGGCGATGGAAGCTTCTACAACTTTGTCTTTTTTGCTGACACTTGGGCACGCCCTCGTGCTCACTGAGCACGGGGCGTGTTCAGCCTCCTGTTTTCTTGTTTTGCTTGGGAAGATGCTTTGGGGGAGGTCGGGCATGCCACGTTTATTCCTTTTCTTGTATTTATGTTAGATTTAGCTGCCTTTTTGCTTCTTTTGTTAATTTGAGCTCATTTAATCCTGAAAATACAAAAGGAAGACAAAAACATACTTTTTCCAACATTAGTACTAAAAAAGGGTTAGTTTTATGCCACAATTGATGTAATTTATATGTTGCATTTTGCACACATCAAATACCCCCACACTTGAATCTTTGCTTGTCCTCAAGCAAAACTCTTTATAATGTGGCTTTACACTCCCAAATGAAATTGGTAGAAAAGAAGGTTTTTGGGCTTGTCATAGAGTGTCGGGATTTCCAATATTCTTTATTTAGTTTTATTTTTATTTATTTACATTCCTATTCGTCATGATTTATTTAAAACTTTTCATAAGATAAATTACTTATTAGGGCATAACATGCCTCTTTTAAAATTCTATTTATATACAAGTTCACATACCTCACGGGGGATCACTCAACACTCGGCCGAAGATGTATTTTAGTGAATCACTCGAGAGCGGGATGGAACTTACTCCTACCATAGGCTTGCCAAGCAATCAATCCTCCTCCTTTTTAACTATATACCTTTGTAAATATCAAGAGGACTTTTGGGTGAAGGGTTAGGCTTGGGTTAAAGATAGGTGGTTGGGTTAGTGGTTAGTAGAAAAGGTCGAAAAAGCGTAAAAAGCGTCGGTTTTTGTAAGACTTTTTATTTTTGAAATTTTTATTTTGATGAAGCAATTATTCAAAGTTATTTTTGATGAACTTGTTTGTTTATTTCTTTTGCTTCATCAACAAAACATATTTTTTTTTCAAAGTTAAACGAAAAACCGAGCTTGTTACTAAAACAAAGGGTTAAAAATTAAAAAGGTTTTGGTGGGTGAAAGGGTGTTTGGTTTGGGTTAAGAAATGAAAAGGTTTAGGCTCAAAGGGGTTAACTAGGGGGTTTTGGGTAGGTGGTAAAAAAAATAATGGTGTAGAAATAAAAAGGGTTAGTCCTAATGCCTCCATCATTTACTTACTCGGGTTTAAGTTGGTAAGGACCGGGAATGTATCGTCGTGGCAAGTTCTAGAGTTGCAAGAACCAAGCGGCTATTCACACAAGAAACAAAAAATGAGCATTTAATTTAAAGATATGTATTTGTATGCTCAATAAAGGCTCAAAACTCACTTTTGTGGGAATGGGTTTTTATGTGATCAAGTATATATAATTAAATTTTAACTAAGCTTGTCATGCCTTTTCATAATTTTCTTATGTTGGTTCTTTTTTTTTATCACGACGCTATCGGTTGTAAATTTGTAAAAATATAACCCTTTTAGAATTTTGAAATTCCCGAGTTAAACCTAGACAAGTAAAAAAAATGAAAATTTTTGAAAAAATTTGGGGTGATTAGCGGTTCCAATAGAGTTTTGTGTAAGACTTGTTATTTGGACTTGCAAGATTCAAGGTTTTAGCATCCCCCCACACTTAAATTACACATTGTCCTCAATGTGTCCCAAAAATAAAATTTTAGGTTGATTGAATGTGTAAAAAAGGAAAAATATGCGTTACTGGGCATTGGACACGGCCCCGTGTTGTCCGAGCACGGCCCCGTGATCAAGTGCCAGTAACAAAAATTAAACAAAAGAAACAGAAGCCTGGACACGGGGGCGTGTTGGGTGAACACGGCCCGTGTCCAGTTTACCTGAACTGGGTCATTTTTGCAGAGTGTGCAGCACGGGGCCGTGTTGGGCGGACACGGCCCGTGCTGAACTTACTGTTAATGAAGAAAATCGTCGGATGACCCTGTTTTCCTGCATGGGGTGCTGGTTCAAGTTTCCCTTGTTATCCTTCGCCATCCTGAGTGTGTTTTATTCCTGAAAATTAAAACTAACTAGAAAACATAAAGATTAATCTAAACTAAACTAAGGATAGTTCGGCGGAATGCCTCTGTGGTGCGCCACGTTTATAAGGGTCCTTGGCTAGACCCAAAGCCTGGTCATATGTTACTCATGTGGGATGTTTTGCATCCCATGCTACACCGTCGGAGAGCGTCATCCAAGCTTGAGTCTATGATCTTCATGTAGTTGACCGGGTCTTCGTCTTTTACTCTCTTTCCAACTCTAAACTTCCCTTCCTCGTCCCCAAACTACAATGTTAGAGTTCCGTCATTCATATCCACCACTGCTTGGGTGGTGGCTAGAAATGGCCTCCCGAGGATGAGAGGAACATCGGTGTCTTCCTCCATGTCTAGGATGACAAAGTCGGTTGGGAAAACGAAATTGTCAACCTTGACCAATATATTTTCAGCGACACCTTGTGGAAATTTGACGGATCTGTCGGCGAGTTGTATGCTCATCTTTGTAGGGCTCGTTGTTCCTAGGCCGAGTCGTTTGAACATTGATGTGGGCATGAGGTTAATGCTAGCCCCAAGATCAGCTAGTGCATTACGAATGGGGGATTCCCCAATCGAACAAGGAATCGTGAAGCTTCCGGGATCAATTTTCTTTTGTGGGAGTTTGTTGAGTACTAAGGCGGAGCATTCTTCGCTTAAGTTAACTAATTGCAATGATTCAATTTTCATTTTGTGAGTGAGGAAGTCCCTCATAAATTTTTCATATTTAGGCATTTGGGTTAGGACCTCGATAAAAGGAATATTAACATGCAATTGTTTTAGTAAATTTTCGAACTTTGCGAATTGCTCATCGGTCTTTTGACGATTTAACCGACCGGGGTATGGAACCGGAGGAGTCTTGGTGGGCTCTTGATTTGGTGGAGAAGCCTTTTATGGTTGGGGTGCGGGTGGAGTCGTGGTTTGGCTGGATTGGCTTCTTTCAGCCAGCGGTAGTGGAGCCTCCTCGGGACCCACGGTTCAGTTTCTCAATGTGATGAGATGTACTTGTGCTTTTGGGTTGGTTTCGGTATTGCTTGGTAACGCGCCTTGTGGTCTCTCGGAGAAATTTTGAGCTATTTGATTTAATTGTTTTTCAATGTTTTGAATGCTAGCTTGTTGATTTCTAAAATTCAATTCCAATTGCTGAAATCGATCCGAGTTTTTCTTTTCGGTGTCGGAGATGAGGCGAGATACAGTATCTTCAAGCCTTTCTCGTCCACCTTGTTGTTGAGAAAAGTTTTGTGGTTGTTGAAAGTTAGTTCGTTGGTTTTGTTGGTTACTACTATTGCCGGGATCTCTCCAACCAAGGTTTGGGTGGTTACGCCATCCTTGGTTGTAGGTACCCGTTGGTGGACCCGACGACCTAGGTCTATTATCAATGTAGTTTACCGTTTCTGTTTGACCATCTACTTCTTTCATACAACTCCAATTTTCATGTGGTCCACCACACCACTCACAAGCCATAACCGAGGCCGTTTTTGCCATTTCTAACTTTTTGATTTTTGAAGAAAGGGTCTCGATTTGGGCTTGTAAAGAAGTGCTTTCATCAACCTTATGGGCGCCCGGGGCAATAGATTTATTACCTCGGGGAGTGTGCCACTGGAAATTGGTTTGACCAATTTCCTCAATTTGATTGTATATTTCATTTGGGCGACGATTACCTAGAAGTCCCCCGGAGCTAGAATCAAGTGTTTGTCTTGTGTGTGGCAACAACCCATTGTAGAAAGTGAATACTTGTTGCCATACCGCAAGACCGTGATGAGGACACTTTCTTAGTAGCTCCTTGAACCTTTCCCAAGTTTCATATAAGGATTCCCCATCCTCTTGTGAATATGTGTTAATTTCAGTCATTAATTTAGCTGTTTTAGCAGGAGGGAAATACTTATATAGAAACTTTTGGGCTAGTTCATCCCAGGTGTTTACCGAGCCAACTGGGAGGGCGTTGAGCCAAGCCTTAGCTCGGTCTTTTAGTGAAAATGGAAACATTCGAAGGCGGATGGCGTCGTTTGATGCTCTATTGATCCGAAAGGTATCACATATTTCTAAGAAATTAGTAATATGTAGATGGGGATCCTCGTCCGCAAGCCCATGAAAGGTTGCGGAGTTTTGAAGCATTTGTATCAAATGCGGTCGAAGTTCGAAGTTATTGGCTTCGACATTCGGTGCATTGATAGCGGCGCCGAGATTACCTACAGTGGGTCGTAGGTAATCCATGAGGGTACGTTGGTCCGCCATTGGAAGTGGTTCCCCTGAAACTTTCTCTTGGTTTTTAGCTTTAAGCCTTTTTCTGAGAAAGCGTTCGGGTTCTTCTAGTGGTTCTTTTATGTCTCTACTAGAACTGGAGCTCATACACTACGTAGGAAGTTCAAATGTGGCGCCTGGGTTCCAAGTCCTGCAATAAAAACATAAAAGAACGTTGATCAGAAAGTTCACCACGGCCCCGTGTTCAACGAACACGGCCCGTGGTCGGAGATACAGTGATTGTTTTCCGGATCCTAGTTACTGGGTAGTTGGACACAGCCCCGTGTTGCACCGACACGGCCCCGTGCTCAGCTCTCTGTAACTCGGAAAATAAAAACTGCCAGTAACAATGCTGGGCACGGCCCGTGTCCGACCAGGCACGGCCCGTGCTGAGCTCTGTAGAAGCTGAAAACTAAGAAAAATCCTAAAAAAAATAGAAAAAATAAGAAAAACGATTAGGCCGCGTGTCCCCGACAACGGCGCCAAAAACTTGATGCGTGTGAAGTGTGTATATAAGTTTATGTATATTTTAAGCCCTTTTACACTTTCTTTAGCCAAGTTTTAAATTTATAAAACACGATATTTACTAACACTAAATACACATATGGGCAAGTGCACCCATCGTGAGCGTAGTATAGTGTTGGCAAGATACCGAGGTCGTCCAAGGACACAAGAGCTTTTAGTACCGGTTTATCCTCAACGTCTAATCAAATCAAAAAGTTTAGAAAAAGGTTTTAAACTAAGAAAATAAAAACTAACTAAAATGCTGAAAATAAAAATAAAAGTAAAACAGATAGACAAGATGAATCACTTGGCTCCGACTCTTGTTTAGTGTAACCTTTGATTATTTCCGCACTTTTGCACGATTTAAGAGATTATCTTAGTTATTGTAGTAGGCCCCTCTTTTGAAGGTGACGTTACCCTCAACCCAGTAGTTTGAGTCAGCAAGGATACAATCCTAAAGGGTCGGATTATTGAAAGATAATTAATTAAGTTATTAATGCATATTGTGGTAGGCCCCTCTTTTGAAGGTGACGTTACCCTCGGCTAAGTAGTCCGAGTCAGCAGGGATACAGTCCTAAGTAGTCGGGTTAAAGTATTAATAGTAGTTTAACTTATGAGGGGATCAAAGAGTTTGGACCCCCGCCATCCAATACCGTTAAGTATTGAAGGAGGTCCTACTAAATTTGACACAGGTCCATTGCAGGATATATACACTGAACAATGGCAAGACTCTTACCAAACCGTTCCCTTAACCCCCGACCAGGTAGCCAACATACCTCCATATAGACCGTGGAGATATGAATGGTGAAAATATTTTATTTTATATAGACAGTAAAATAATGCCAAGACACCACAGACAAACGATAAGGAAGAATCACCTTCAACATAAGAAACTAGTTATTAAAGTCATTAATACATAACCAATTAAAAAGTGCGAAAAGATTAAAAATAAAAAGTATTACACTAGACACTTTGTCTTCACCAAGTGATGTAAGAGACTTAGGCAAACATGGCCTTGATTGTCAAGAACTCTTACGATCAATCTTGGATCCCGAGACGACTCACACACTCTATGATGGACAATGGATGATGGTGTTATGGTGGTGGTGGGTGGTGGGTGGTGGGTGAAGTGTGAGAGAGGTGGTGTGCCAAGGGATGGTTTGAGCTTGAGCCAAGCACTCCTATTTATAGGCTGAACAGAAGCTCGGGCACGGCCCCGTGTCCAGTGGGTACGGCCCCGTGTCCATATCCTTCTCTGTCTTCATTAATTGCTCTTGTCTTTATTAGTTGACTACGGCCCCGTGTCCGCTGGGCACGACCCCGTGTGCAGAAGCATATCTGTACTATCAAGATTTGCCTGGATTCTGCGAATCTTATAGTTGACCACGACCCCGTGTCCGCTGAGCACGGCCCCGTGGTGGGCGATGGAAGCTTTTACAACTTTGTCTTTTATGCTGACACTTGGGCACGCCCCCGTGCTCACTGAGCACGGGGCGTGTTCAGCCTCCTGTTTTCTTGTTTTGCTTTGGAAGATGCTTTTGGGGAGGTCGGGCATGCCACGTTTATTCCTTTTCTTGTATTTATGTTAGATTTAGCTGTCTTTTTGCTTCTTTTGTTAATTTGAGCTCATTTAATCCTGAAAATACAAAAGGAAGACAAAAACATACTTTTTCCAACATTAGTACTAAAAAAGGGTTAGTTTTATGCCACAATTGATGTAATTTATATGTTGCATTTTGCACACATCACTCTCACTGCAAAAGGAAGAACAACAGCGGTTCCAGCAACAAGAACTGTGCAATCCGCAGCCCCGCTCCAAACAGTACCAGCACCACCGCAACCTCAACACCACCAAGTAGCGGCGCCTGTGGTCAATGCACCGCTTGCTAAGCGTGCATACACTAGGCCACACCTGCTTTGCCCTACTTGTACTTATTATCACCCGGTGGGTATCGCATGCCGGTTCTGTGTTAATTGCAATATGTACGGCCACTTCACCACAAACTGCCGTACAGGTCCACGTCAAACCCCAGCTCCAGCACAAGGTCAAGCTCCTGCTCAACAAGCTCTACTTACTGCTCCTCAAGGCCATCAAGCGGCTCCTGCACCCGTGATCCATGCTAGAGCTTGCTATGCGTGTGGTGATCCCAACCACTTCGCAAACATGTGCCCCGGACGAGTGGTGAAGCAAGAGCCACAACTGCAGCAACCCCAGCAGCAGCCTCAGCAACAGGAGCAACAACCAGTAGCCCGCGGACGTGCATTCAACATTAACGCCCGTCAGGCTCAAGCAGACAACAATGTGGTCAATGGTACATTCCTTGTGAATGGTATATATGCTTCATGTTTATTTGATACGGGAGTAGATAACTATTTTGTATCGTTTGAATTCGAAAAGCTTCTCAATCGTAAGCGCGCTCATCTCCCCACGACGTTCGATGTTGAAGTTGCCACCGGAAGAACCGTCGCTGTCAATTCTGTTTTACGTGATTGTATGCTTGAACTCAACAATCACGTCTTTCCCATCGATCTCATTCCGATGAAACTCGGTAGTTTTGACATCATAGTAGGCATGGATTTTCTTCGCGAAAATCGTGCTGAAGTTGTTTGCTTCAATAAGATGATCCGTTTCTCGCTCGCTAATGGTGATCTACTTTGTGTGTATGGCGAAACTTCTTCAAAAGGTCTTAAACTCATGTCGTGTGTCCAGGCTAGCAAGCATCTCCCCAAGGAATACCAAGCTTTCTTGGCACACATCGTAGTAGCAGAGGAGGAAAAGAAAGGTAATCCAGGTGTAAAAGATATTCCCGTTGTTTGTGAATTCCCAAACGTTTTTCCCGACGATTTACCCAGACTCTCTCCCACTCGTGATATCGATTTCTGACTCGATCTCATTCCTGGAGCAAATCCTGTTGCTAAAGCGCCTTATCGTCTCGCCCCTTCTGAAATGTGCGAACTCTCGAGTCAGTTCCAGGAACTACTTGATAAAGGCTTTATTCGCCCTAGCACCTCTCCATGGGGCGCACCTATCCTTTTCGTCAAAAAGAATGATGGATCGTTCCGGATGTGCATTGACTATAGGGAGTTGAATAAGTTGACGATCAAGAATCGTTATCCCTTTCCTCGAATCGATGATTTGTTTGATCAGTTACAAGGTGCTAAGTGTTTTTCTAAGATCGATCTATGCTCAGGCTATCACCAACTACGCATTCAAGAGGAGGATATTCCCAAAACCGCTTTTTGAACCCGCAATGGTCATTACTAGTTCGTTGTCATGCCTTTTGGTTTGACTAACGCCCCCGCAGTTTTCATGGATCTAATGAATCGAGTGTGTAAACCCTTTCTTGATCGCTTCATAATCGTATTCATCAACGATATCCTGATCTATTCCAAGTCAAAAGCCGAACACTCGCAGCATCTACGTTTGGTTCTTGAATTACTCCAGGGAAACCGTCTCTACGCCAAATTCTCCAAGTGCGAATTCTGGCTGGAGGAGGTCCAATTCTTGGGTCACATTGTCAATAGTCAAGGTATCCACGTTGACCCAGCAAAGATCGAAGCTGTTAAGAGTTGGGTTACACCCAAGAATCCGTCTGAAGTCCGTTCTTTTCTCGGACTGGCAGGCTATTATCGCCGATTTATCGAAGGTTTCTCTAGGATCGATGTACCTCTTACCTCTCTTACGCATAAGGACAAACCTTTTGTTTGGGGAACTAAACAAGAGGAAGCCATTCAAGCTCTCAAGGCTATACTTTGCAATGCTCCTGTGCTCTCACTGCCCGACGAAAACGATGATTTCGTAATCTACTACGATGCCTCGAACCTTGGTCTTTGTTGTGTTCTTATGCTACGAGATAAGGTTATCGCGTACGCTTCTCGACAGCTCAAGATCCACGAGAAGAACTACACCACACACGACCTCGAGCTTGGCACAGTTGTTTTTGTGTTAAATATTTGGCGACACTACCTTTACGGTACCAAGTGTACGATCTTCACCGATCATAGGAGCCTACAACATATCTTTGACCAGAAAGAACCGAATATGCGTCAACGCCAGTGGGTAGAACTGCTCAACGATCACGACTGTGATATTCGTTACCATCCAGGAAAAGCAAATGTCGTTTCCGACGCTCTCAGCCGACGAAGCTATCTTCATAGTATTCGTAATGTTCGAGCCCAACATCATCTCGAAACTCTTATCGGTGATGCTCAGCATGCTTGTTTTACGGAACGAACCTTGAAGAAGGAAAGGATTCTAAACGATGGTGCCCAACTCGAGAACAAATCGAATGGCATCTTTCATTACCTGGACTGAATTTGGATTCCCAAGCGTACCAACTTACGACAACTTCTGATGGACGAAGCCCACAAATCCCGATATTCTATTCATCCCGGTGCTGATAAGATGTACCAGGACATGCGCTACAAGTACTGGTGGCCGGGCAAGAAGAAGGATATCGCTATCTATCTTTCGAAATGCCTGACTTGTTCCAAAGTCAAGGCCGAGAATCAAAGACCCTCTGGCTTACTCGTTCAACCCAAAATCCCGATGTGGAAATGGGAGAGTATAGCTATGGACTTCATAACGAAACTTCCGCGTACTCAATCAGGTCATGATAGCATTTGGGTTATAGTTGACCGTTTGACAAAGTCAGCTCACTTCCTACCGATATGAGAAGACTTTAAGGTAGAAAAATTAGCCCAAATCTACACCGATGAGATCATTTGTCGACACGGGATGCCTCGTGACATCATCTCTGACCGCGATGGTCGGTTTACCTCGCGTCTTTGGGAAACATTTCAATCTGCTCTCGGTACTACTCTTAATCTAAGTACCGCATTCCATCCCCAAACCGACGGTCAGACTGAAAGAACGATTCGCACCCTTGAAGACATGCTTCACTCGTGTGTCATAGATTTCGGTGGTAATTGGGACGCGCACTTACCTTTGGTCGAATTCTCGTACAATAACAGTTATCATTCTAGTATACAAATCGCACCATTTGAGGCTTTATACGGAAGGAAATGTCGATCTCCCATTGTATGGCACGAGATCGGAGACGCGCAAATTACCGGTCCTGAGCTATTGCAGGAAACGACTGACAAAATCCTCCAAATTCAAGACAATCTATTGAAAGCTCGGAGCCGACAGAAAAGTTACGCTAATAGACGCCGCAAGCCCCTTGAATTTGACATCGGCGATCACGTACTCCTAAAGGTTGCACCTTGGAAGGGAGTGATCAGATTTAGCAAGAAAGGAAAGATCACGCCTTGATATGTGGGACCCTTTAAAATTCTGGAAAGGATTGGAAAAGTGGCCTACAGACTCGAACTACCAGAGGAACTTAGTAACATCCACCCGACTTTCCACGTTTCGAACCTCAGAAAGTGCTTGGCCGACCAGGAATTTCATGTCCCTCTTGAGGATTTACAAGTGGACGAAACATTACACTTCGTGGAAAAGCCTGTCGAGATCGTGGGAGGAGAAACCAAGGTGCTCAGACGCTCACGCATTCCCATTGTGAAGGTTCGCTAGGAAGGCAAACGAGGCGACGAGTTCACCTGGAAATTTGAAAGCGACATGAAGGCGAAGTACCCACAACTGTTTGTTACGCCTACTTCTTAAATTTCGGGATGAAATTTCCTAAAGTAGGGGAAGCTGTAACAACCCGCTTTTTGGAAGTCAAAGTCAAAGTCAAAGGAAGAAAAGATTGCTGATTGCGATCTGTCATTCCTTGCTTGACCACCAAATCATACTTTTGACTTGTAATTGAATTATATTATTTAATCGCTTTAGTTGTATTATGTGGAGTATCTATTAATAATCGAAGTTTAATCGCATATTTATCGTTAATCGACTTATCGCTAATCGCTATCGCATTCGCAGCTCGAATTATGTATTCTGGATATTGTTTTACGTGTGTGTGCTTTTATGTGTTACTTGTGCATGTTATGTTATGTTGAGGTGTTTAATCGCAATCGCAATCGCAAATTCTATCGCATTGCAATCTAATCGCAAACGCTAAACGCAAGTTATTTATAGTGATTGTATGTTAGATATAGCAGTTAAGTCATTTGTGTAACTAATGGGTAATACTTTCGCATCACTCACTTGAATCGCATCGCAACGTTCAACACGTGAATCGAAACGACAAAATTCGACGCGCCGGACACCTGGATCGAGTGGCCAACCGATCGAGTGGCCGTCCGATCGGATGGCCAATCCGATACTTTGACACTTTCCTCTTTTGGAAACCCTATAAATACCCTCCTGTCCCTCTCACTCGACCAGCCACACTCAAGCCTTCTTTCTCTCGATTTCTCACGATTCTAGTAAGTTTTCAACTCAAATCTTGTACTTCTATGATCTACACACACTTCTTCATCTTTTTCACCTTTGAATCTCAACTTTTAACTGAGAAATCACCGGATTTGAGGTGTTTTAGGATGATGTCATCATGGAGTTCTTATGAACTTCAAGGTTTGGCTTCATTCCACCAAGAACAACTCAGATCTGAAGGATTTCCACGTGATTTCACAACGATTTTGCATAGATCTAAACATTTTCAAAGTGGAAAGGATTGAAAGATGGTTTTCTAACTTTCTTTCAACTCTTTTACACTCAATGCACTCAAAACCGATAGAGTTGGAGCTCGTTCCGACCATCTACTCTTTCTTAGTGATGTGTTGGTCCAAGATCTGAATTCTATCCGAGGGACAACTGACTTCAGGTTAAGCATGAACCACTGTCTCGAATAGTTAACTGATCGGACTAGGGTGATTCCTGTTCGATCGGATCACTTGGGTCAAGATGGGGTTTCTGTTGTTTAACAAGTTGTCAAACCATCTCGAACAAACCGCAAACTTTCAAAATAACTAAGTTCAAGGCGATCAGATGCGTTGGGACGGATTTCCGTCTGATCGGATTGCCATCCGATCGAACTGCAATCCGATCAGATTGCACTTGAGCTTCCAACACTTAAACATTTTTTTCAAGGAACAACAGTTTCCAACGTATTGCTATCCGATCAGATTGCCATCTGATCGAGTGACCATCCTGCTGTGAACTTATTCTCAATTGAGAAGCCTCGCCAATCGGATCTCTATCCGATCGAACGACCGTTTGATCGATCGACCTGAAGGGTAGAGATACTTCTCTGTTTTCAAAATACTACAACGAAAACTTCAAAGCCATCTTACACAAACTCATCCTTACCAAACGAATGTCAATCCGACCGAACGGCCATCCGAGCGGATGACCATCCGAACGGATTGACATCCGATCAAATGACCATCCGATCGGTTTACCGTTCGACACTCGGTCACTTTTCACCGTTTTACGCACCGCTCTTCGCTTATGCTATCGTTAACTGTTCAGGCTAATCACTCTAGCGCTCCCTTCAATCCATACTTTCATCGCTGTGAGTATACTCGATCCCTTTTTGCTTGATGCACTTTTGGGTGTTACATACGTTATCTATTCTAAATCAAAATCGAACACACAACGCAAACACTATTTATACGTTGACCGTTATTGCATGTTACTTGTTACTTGATGGATGCTTGTATGTTATGTTAACACAGTGATTGTTGCCTGACGCCTTAGCAATGATAATACTATTTGTTTAGACTCAGTACCTGTCGTGGACAAGGGTTGTTAAGGTTACCTCTTCAAGTGTCACAGTGGTGATATATGTTGCGCATTCTATAACTCACAGTCTAATCTGTGCATATTTCATTGTCGATAACCTACTAGCTTCGCATTTTACATGTTACATGCTGGTTATGCGTAAACGCTTTCAAACTCTACTATTACTATGAAACTTGTATGCTCACCTTTACACTATATGTATTGACCTCTATTTTAACGTATGTGACAGGTGCGTAGGATGTTATGCTTTGCTTGCTGTTTGATGGAACCAAGTAGGAGAGTCTAGAAACAAAGACAATTTATTTAATTAAATCTGAGTTATCGAAACATGTTTTGTTTTGGGGATCTCTATGTCTATAATAATTTGATTGCTTGGTAGGTTATGGTATGGGACATAATATTAACTATCTGGTAATCTAGTTGTTACGTTATTTCTCTTGACAATCTGTTTCGCTCAGTGCCATGCCCCGATGTTTCCGTCATCGGTTGGGGTGTGACATCTTTTGCCGTCTTCGCCTCCAAGTTGGTCTCTAATCAGCAAGAAGTGAGGTTGACTAAAGTGTATTTGGTCTATAAAAACCCCTCTTGTTTAAAAAAAGTATGGTCTCTGTTTTTGGGGGTTATTAACCCCCATTCGACCCTTGGTGTTTTAGCGAGTGTTGTAGGCGACGTCGGCTGGGTTGAACAATATATTTGTGCGTGGAATGTTGGTATTCGCTGATTTAGGTGGTGGCTTATTTGGACGGTGAAGCTACATCACTAAAACTCCACCGCTTCCTGTTCCGGTATATTTGTTTCATTCAGTTGATCGACAAAATATACTGTTCTAGCGAGTTTTCAGCCTGTCGCCTACCCGACGATGATGGTGTGTTGCTACTTGGTATGGCAACTCCGGTTGCAACCATGGCGCCACTGAGCTGGCTATTCTTGACGACTATGAGGAAGTGTGCTTCTAACCTATTTTCCTCTTTTCAACGATCATGATGATCTTTTCAGATCTGAGTCGATTGGTGTTGGTGATTTCGTTTTACTCACTGAAGTTTAAGGTAAAATATTGTTCCAAACTCATGACGGCTTTGATGACTATGGTAGAGGACATTGCTTGGCGTGGCATAATTAAGGGCAGTAATGTGATATTCTCCACTTGCAACCTTTTTGCAGCACCGATGGTCCGATTGCCAAATCTGAGCCGATTAGGTTAATATGTTAAAATATAGTTGTAGCTTCCTGATTGAAAGTGAATATGCTTGTTATGAACTCAAAAGAGGACAAAAACAAGATCAAGATCATTTATATGAAGTGATCAAAATTTTGTTGGGTTGTTGGAATAGATGGGGATTTATTGGCAGCTCTGTTTCTTTAGATTTTAGGTTTGATAGCTCCATCGTATAGAATATTACTAATTGGAATTACCGTAGTTATATAGTGGCTTGGGTTAATTTCAATATTTCGCTATGCCACACTTGACCCGCTGAGTTTGATGACGAATCTACTTTAGATTTCAGACTTTGGCTCTACAACGGTTGATTTCGGAACTGATTTGGCTATTTGCAAGCACATAGAATTCAATCCGGGTAAAAAAATAAATGCTTCTTTATTTTAATTCAAATATTATTTAATAGTAAGTACATGAGGGTAGCACTGATTGCATATTTGTTATTGTTATGCTTTAAGAATTTGATATCTTTACAAACCAACCACAGAGACATGGAGATGCACGCGACAAATGGTTGATCATGACCGACTATCCTTTTCGGTTAAACGGCGGTGATATGTGACAACAAGGTGGCTAATCAAGGCGGCGATGGTGATGAAGTGAGCAAGGGCGAGGGAGGTAGATGTGGCCGCCGCAGGTGTCCCCTTTCCAGCAGGCAGTGGCTCAAGCTGGTGGATAAGGGCTGCAGATTAACCGGTATGTTCATTCGTGTTGATGATTTCATCTTGTCTAATATATTCTTATAGGGTTTGTTAATTGGATTCGACCTAAATGGGTACTTTTGGTTTTGATAATCTATCTGCTTAGAATGGTTAAAAGTGGATAGATAATTCTTTTTTACAGAAGCAACTAAAAATGCACCAGAAACATCTCCTACCTAGGTCCATTTGTCCATGCTGTTAGAAAAATGGATATTACTTAAACTGTTGATAAGGGAATATAATTCAGACTGCTCTTTCCGGTTGCCCAACTGACGTTTCCAAACCCAAGAAAAAGACATTGACACATTTGGGCGTTGACACCTCTCTGCAACTAGACTTTAGTTTTTGGCTTCCAAATCATACAACCTAGGATATAAAACCTTTAGGGGCAATTAAACTATTTGGAGCAGAGGGTTGATTTTTAGGTTTAGTGTTTGGAAGATTAATTGTAAAGATAAAGAATTACATAATTCTTATTTTAGTGTAGGTTTAACGGGCCATTTGGGTTGGGTTGGAGTACAAACACTTTTTTTGCCCTTTTTTTTATTTTCTATGAACAATAATGCAAGTTGGATTCATTTTGGAACAGTTACATTGAAGCATGCTACGTTAGAAGCCATAAGGGATCAGGTGACTTCCATATCTCTTCTTTATTAATTGAATTTTTTGATCCATTAGACAATCAAATTTAGTAAACCTAAAGGTTTATGTTATGTTAATGGTACTGAAGATGACTTATTGCTGATTTGTTATGTTTATATTCTATCAAGTAATTGTTGACACTTTCATTCTAATTTCAAAATGTCTAATCGATCTTTCCTTCAATTTAAATACTGCTTCTTTGCCTATTTTTAAAAGAATCAGTTTCTTGATGTTTTCCTTTTAAGTTGCTTCACTTTGTTCAGAAAAAAGATGACCTTACTGATCAAATAGTTTGTTTTCCAATTTATGATTTAATAAAAATAACTTTTTTGAAGGTGTATACTTGATAATTAACATATATAATTGGCGTTATTATTCTGAAAGTAATGACCAAATAGGGGTCGACACTAAAAAATAAATATATGTAGGTGCAGGGGTTATTTTGCCAGCAAAACAACACATCTTCGACTGCCTACTAACTACACTACTACCTGCGTACATAAGCAACGCAACGGATTACCTTTGAAAAACTTGTAACTAATGGTAAACCATATGCTAATGACAAGAAGTTGTACGCCTAAATGTCTCAAATTTTGTTCGGTGCATCTATAAACAGCAACATGATAGATTAATGACAAACGGTTGTTAATATGAGGAATCCTTGCAACCGTACCTAATTGAATCTAAATTGTAATGTCGCGCAACGCGCGACAAGAAATACCCCTAGTTGTTAAAAGAATGTTAACGACAAAGAAGAACATTTACTCATGTTATTTAGCTACTACTTTAATAAAATTACTTGGTTGTGAATAATTATTATCTTCAAATAATGAATTATCAAAAAGATTGGCTTATAAATTTGTTGAGTCGTGCAGTACAACGTTTATCGGAGGGAAGTGATTTTCGCTTCCATGAAGGGAGTTCGAGGTTTTAGCGCATCTATTGATCTCGCCCATAAGAAAAGCAAGCGCAGAAAGGACAGGTTCTACATTCCTAGAACTAGGGGTGTTCAGAATTCGTTTCGAATTCGAAATTCGTTAAAATTCGATTCGATTATCAAGAATTTGTTTCGATTATAAGAATTTGAATTCGATTCAATTCGAGTGAAGTAAATCGAATACGAATTTCTAATTTCTAATTCGATTCGATTCGAAATTCGAATAAAAATTATACTTTTTTATTTATTATTTTTATATATAATACATATATAACTTTTATTAGGTTATACTATAAATTGTTTTCAAATTTTTTTCCAAGTATTAAAATTACCCATTAACAAACCGTTACATGGCCCATAACTAAAACCTTAAGTAACAAATCTATCAATAGATTTCTAACCGTAAAAATATTAACTTCTAATATGCAGTGGTTATTACCGACTTCTCGTTTTGAATTTTAGATTTATGGTACTTTATTTGGAACTTTTTAATGTGATATCGTGCTTTATGGCTGCTTTAAAATTTATGTTTCAATTTGATAGTTTTTTACATGTTTTTAAAGAATCCGAATTAAATCGAATTTATTCGAATTTGATTCGATTTCTAATTTTTAATCGAATACGAATCGGGTTTTTATTCGAATACGAATTCGAATCGAATTCGGTAGGTTTTAATCGAATTCAAAACGAATACGAATTCAAGGGAAAATATAAATTATTCGAATAATTCGAAAATTCGATATTCGATTCGATGAACACCGGCTAGAACAAAAAATGGAATGATATGCTTGCCTCATATAGCTTTTAGGCCCGATTTTACACGTCAATTTAACTACTGTTTGAAAAACAACTAACTTAACGAACAAGCAACCACATGGGATTAATCTACTTGTAGTTGTAAAATTGTAACACTTCGAAGTCTAAATAATATGACTTTAGTTTAGTTGAAGAGCGAGTCACATAATTTGTTGTGCTCTTTTCTTTTCTTAAAGATCAATAAGTTTTGTTTTGTTCACATGAACAAATATTTGTATCCGGAATCATGTAGCTTAAATGTCTCATTCACAAAAGAGAAAGCAAATTTTCTTTATAAATAAAGGGTTAACAAGTACATAACAAAAGAAGAAAGCATCAAAGTGTCAAAGCAATCTCATACATTCACTTCTTTTGCATTGCATGTGTAATAAATTTGGAATGATACTTGTCTTCACTCATACTTCATTTTCTCTTTTAGTTACATAGAAAAGCAAAAGCACAAATTCATTTACTTACTATTAGGAATCCAAGGAAAACACCAATATATTTACATATTTAATCATAAGAAATCAAAAACCTTAATTACATATTCGTCAGTCTCAATGATACAAATAAATGAAACTATACACATTTTAAAATGCTAGTAATAGTGTTAATAAAAAAATTACTTGAGCTAATTACTTGTTTAAAAAATAAGACATTTAGGTACTATGGTTTTTGAATAACAAATTTAGGTTCGATGATTTCAATTTTGTAACAATTTGGGGTACTAAGACCAACAAATGTGAAATGTTCTAGTTAAATTTAAGTAATGTGACTAAAATACGCTTGACAATTTAAGTAAATTTAGGTAAATGACTAATTTTTTTGTTACAGATTAACATTTGTTGGTCTTAGTAACATAAAGGTGTTACAAAATTAAAATTATAGAAACTTAACCTGCTATTTGAAAATCTAAATGCCTAATGGTGTTGATTTTGGTAAGCCAACCGGATTATATCGATATGTGTAACTAACTCCAAATACTTGGTATTTGATTTATATGCATGCTTTGTTTTAGCATAAATATCTATGTAAGATACACCAATGTGTATCATAAGGTTTTTAATATATTGTTAGATTTTTTAGAACGACTCATACTCCTAATCTAGTATTATAGTAGGGATGAACAAATGATACCGAGTACCAGTGTACATAACAAAAGAAGAAAGCATCAATCTCATATATTCACAAGCTTCTTTTGCATTGTATGTGTAAAAAAATGGAATGATACTTGACTTCGGTCATACTTCATTTTCTCTTTTATTTACATAGAAAAGCAAAAGCACAAATTCCTTTAATTACTATTAGGAATCCAAGGGAAACACCAATATATATTTACATATATTAATCATAAGAAATCAAAATCTTTAATTACATGTTCGTCAATGTCTCAATGATACAGATAAATGAAACCATCTATATATACACATTTTAAAAAATGCTAGAAATAGTGTTAATAAGAAAATTAATTACTAGAGCTTATTACCCAGATAGTCCTTGTTGTTTAAAAAAATAACACATTTAGGTACTAAGGTTTTTAAGTAACCAGTTTAGGTTCTATGGTTTCAGATTTGTAACACTTTGGGGTACTAAGACCAACAAAAGTTAAATTTTTTAGTTAAAGTAGTACGACTAAAATACGCTTAACTAACATGACTAAAATTTAAGTAAAATGACTTTTTTTTTGTTAAAATTTAATGTTCGTTGGTCTTAGTACCCTAAAGTTTTTCAAAATTAAAACCATATTAACTAAACATGCTACTCGAAAATCTTAATGCCTAAAGATGTTGATTTTGGTAAGCCAACAGAATTATATGTGTAATTAACTCTAAGTACTTACTATTATTTGATTTATTAATCACAATTTATGCATGATTTGTTTTAGCATAAATATCTATGTATGATACGTCAATGTGTGTCGGAAGGGTTTTTATATATTGTTGGTTTGCAATATTTGAACCGAAAACATATCCATGAGCTCCACCCGTGTGAAATGGACAATATTGTTGAGTATGGGGTCAGAATACAAGATGAGGCATGATAAAACATTGTTATAAAATAATTACATAAGTATTATCTACGTTATGGATTAGGATCAAATACAAAGGATCCTAATTGTAAGAAGTGTAAGAAGGATTTATAGAGTGACAAGTGTCCAATAACCTAAAAAAACCCACTACACAAAAAAACCAAACTACAAAAAAAAAAAACCCTTAAACATTCACCACCACCAAAAACCTAACCCCCCCCCCCCTCCAATCACCCACCAAAAAAAAAATTAAAAAAATTTGCCGAGGGGGTGGGGGTTTAGGTTTTTGGGTGGTGGTGGGGGTGGGTGTTTAGTTTTTTTTTTAGATTTTTTTTTAAGTTTTTTTTTGGGGGGGGGGGGGGGGGGTGGGGGTTAGGTTTTTTGGGGGTTTTTTTTTGGTGAGATATAGTTTTTTTAACAACAATTTCCATCTAAAAATGAATGAATTAGTATTCTAAAACAACATTTAGTTACGCTAATATTACCCATAACATAGATCCACAACATTATGTTTTATAAGTCAAAGAGATAATAACATCTTATTTTCACACCCCTGCATCCATACTTCCCGTATAGAGTTATACGGGCCGTATAACTGATTGTTACACAAAAAAAATGTCAGGGAATGTTTTTTTTTGTCCATGTATACGGGCTGTATAACATTATACGACCCCTATAAAATGTTATACGACCCATATATTGTTATACGACTCAAACCTCATATAATGTTATGCAACTCGTATAGAATGTTAAACGGCCTAATTTTTCTCTATGTGTACGAGCCATATAACATTATACGGACAAATATTTATCATGTTAAATTATTCTATATAGGCCGTATAACGTTATACGACCCGTATATAGGGTTTGAAATTAAGATTTTAAAGCGAACGATTATTATGACCCTTAACAAGTTCTTTCATAAAAATATATACTCCATCCAAGATATTTATATACAAAGTAAAAGCATTAAAGTTCATCCACGATATTTAATTATATACAAAGTAAAAGCATTAAAGTTTATTCGTATAGCTTTTATTCTTTTTTTTTTTTGAACCACAAATTTGGATCACTGACGGACCACTAGAGTATCATCGTGCCACCAGCAGAACCACCCGATCATATCCATCTCCACTAGGCATAATGCCTATACATCAATTCAGGAGGAAACCCAATAACCCAATAAATATGAGAAAACCTCCTTGTGAGAATCGAACTAGGCTATAAAGCCATGGGTCGTATAGCTTTTATTCTACTCCTCAAAGTTTTGTACTTAGAAAACCATGTGTGCTAGCTTATATGTGCACTCCTTTTTTTATATAATTTATACCTTCTCACTATCTATTGTGTCCCGTTCCTTATTCTCATCTTATTTTTTAACACATTTTGCTTTTGTGTCAGTTTTTTCTTCTCAGACCACTCTATTACTAAAATAAGAAAAAAAAATGATGTTTGAACATGAACTGATGAACATCCACTGAATCTCATAGATCTGTGGTCGGAACAACTTCAATATGAAGATCATGAAGAAGATGAGGAAGAGAATGAGGATGAACTCATTGCAAAACAAGATTTCAAATGTTTGTGTTCTCGATGCGATGAAGAAATCAACTGGTATCATCGGTATTACTATAAATGTGGTCAATGTAAGTACTCTATTCATAAGTTTTGTGCAGAGCTTCCAGAAAATATGGAAGACATCTGTCATCCTCATACTCTTTACTTCCTCCAACAGGATGGGACTTGGCGGTGTGATGTTTGTCGTAGCGATCATGAGCGTCATGACCTTCGTTATCGTTGTTCAGATGTGATTTTGATGTTGATGTAAAATGTGCAACGAAAAGGTTACAAAAGAATATCATCCATATATCATCCTAGCCACAAACACCCATTAGTTTGCATGACCAAACAAATTTTATGCGAGTGTGATGCATGTGGGAATGAGCATAGAGGGGTCTTTTATCATTGTCCTATGTGTGCTGGCCCATTCATTCATAGTCATTGTGCTTCCTTACCAAAAAAGCTGCAAATCCAACATTATACAAATGATTTTTTCTCTCATATTCATCCGCTCAACCTTGCTTATACCTTTCCGAGAGAGGATCAAAGTTCCAAGTTTTACACATTGTGTAGGGTATGCCGTCAAAGATTTTATAATGAGAACCTTTGGATTTACAAATGCAAAAAATGTAGATACTACACTCATCTGGTTTGCGCAACATCAAGAAACGAGCCGTTCATGTCCATCCTTACATCTCCAGGTAGATCTACCTACATAACATGCTTATAGTTTTTTCTATATATTTTGGTGGTTTTTCATTTACGCTCACATGTTGTTTCTCACAGGTACAGGTAAAATCATAAAAAAACTACGAAGATGCTGAACTTCCTAATCTTCTTCATCTACCATTTCCTGATCCATCTTATAGCCTACTAAAACACTTGTTTTTCAAGGAAAATGGGGGGTCAAGTACCTGCAAAACACATGATATTAGTCATCAACATCCACTAACTCTGGTGGATGCACGATGTCGTGATATCACAATCTCCACCTCTTCTAGAATAAAATCAATATCCTATCATGACCCAATGAAGAGGATTCAACTTTTGTGTGACGGGTGTGTGAGACCAATTACGAGTGGGCCTATTTACGTGTGTGACAATGAGGGGCAATGCAACTTTGTTCTCCACGAGTGGTGCTCCTGGCTACCTGCTGAATTGAAAGACCACCTTGCTCACCAACAACATACCCTGATTCTCCATTCAAAAACCCCTGGTCTGTTTTTTGGGGTGTTTCGGTGTGATATTTGCTTGTTACCTTGTAATGGATTTGCTTACTGTTGTATGGATTGTAACAACTGCATCATGGACGTTCACTGCGCCTTGTTACCTAAAGAAATCACTCATACTTTTCACCCAAATCACCTCCTTTCTTGGGTTTATCACGAAGATCAGGGTGATCGATGTCGTATGTGTATTTTTATCCGAGGATTTCATTCGATTGCCATACTTGTAATGATTTTCGTCTACATCCCAGGTGTGCTTTGTCTATACCGGAGACAACTATGAACAAGTGTGACAAGCATCCTATGAAGCTGAGTTACTTTCCCATTGAGAACCATAAGAGTGACTATTTTTGCGAAGTTTGCGAGCGAGAACTTAATTAATCCTGAGCATCCATTCTATCACTGTCGTGAGTGTATGCAGTCTATGCATATAGCTTGTGCTCCCTCAATACTTCAGTATGAAACATATGGGGTTCGTACATTTGTAAATGTGAAGTTTGGGGGCACATATAAGAATACTAAATTGCATCCACACCCGCTTTCATTCGTTCAAGGGATTGAAGACGACGGTCAATGTGACAAGTGTGGTTACAAACTCCAATTCCAAATGATATTCAAGTGTTTAACTTGTGAGTTTGCACTTCATTATAATTGTTGTAGGCGTTTGAGTAACTAACATATATAATTGTTGGTCCGTATGTCTCAAATACAGTATGATCTTTTAGTGTTTAAATTGTGACTTAACAATTCATTACCACTTACCAGTGTTGTTGTAAACGTATGTGTGAATAACTAAGGAGATCACACCGGTTGAGTTTATAACTGTTTGGTTTTTCTATTTTCTATTTTCTTGTTTTATGTGCAAAAAGATGTAATATATATAAATAAACTGAATTTAATGCATCATGTGTGTTCAATTCTTTTTTTTTAACAACCAACAAATCAATCCCGAGCACTCTCGGGGCACCCACTGGACAAACGAAGTACTCAGAGAGTAACCCGAGTCGTCCACCACCAATTCCGGGGAAAACCTAGTAACCTACCCGCCCGTAGGCACAACGGTAAATTACCAGTAAAACTCGTTTGGCTCAAGGATCGAACCCAGGTTTCCCTGGGTCTCCTATCACTGCCCACCAATGCCTCACTCTTTTTTGCACCAAATGAAATTTGAACTTGAGTCTTCAAAGAAGAACTCAAGTCCTCCTACCACTTGAGCTAAAGTTCAAAGGATGTTCAATTCTACAATTCACAATCTCCACTTGTATAGTCCAATGGCCCATCATCAATCTGAAACCGATCCATTGAAAACTAGTTAAATGAACTTCAGTATTTTTTACAATAGTTTTTCTTAATGTACAAAGACAAAAAAACATTCAATAAACAACTTGAATATTGAATACGTGTTTCCTTGTAAATTGTGAGTTTGGTTTTGAATATGTATCATATATGGATTCCCTATAATTTGAAAACATATCAAGTGATGAAAATAGCTAAATGCAACAATATAATGAAAAAGAAATTGGGAAAAGAAAAGTGAATCGGAAGTAAAGAAAGACGTCTTATTATGTTTGGGATCATTTCGATCACAAATGGGGAAGGAATGTAAAATTTATTTTATTTTATTTTATGGATTACTAGTGCTAATACCTGCGAATTTCGCAGTGTTGAAAAATGATATGATTCTTACTTCTAGAAAAAAAAATTACGTTACTGATCATAAAGAAATTGTACGCATGAACTTATTATGGAAACCTGAAGTTGAAGATTAAAATACAACGAAGTATCATACAATAGATGTAACAAAACCGAAACGATAAGTAAATGAAGGAAATACGTTTTTCTGGTTTGAAATATAAATTGAAGTGTTTGACAAAATAATATGCTTTCGAAGTATTGACAAAGAACATTATACATGTAAGATGTTCTTAATGAAATTCTCCGAAGGAAATTATTATGGAACTCTCAGGTTGACAAAGTAAATAAAACAACCAACGTACTATTGATATAAATAAAACCAAAAAGATAAATATTATCTCAGGTTCTCGCTCATGCACTTTTGCTTTGTCCATCAATGCTTGAGTGTACCTAGGCTATAATATGAGATATAGACAATCATCAATATCAGATAAAGGCCTAAAAATATTTTAATATTTACATTTTCGACATAGTACTAAATATGTGCAATCACTCCAAGCAAAAAAAAAAAAAAAAAAAAAGGTTTCACTTCAAGTAACCAAAATACATTAAAACCAAAATACATTAAAAAGTGAGAATAAGGTGTAAAAAAACTAACCCATGATTGTTGTAAAGTGAGGAGACAATAACTAAGGATTCAAGTTTTTACACATACCAACAGAATAAGCTTTTTTTTTTTCATACCGGTAACTTATAAGAACTCGACACATAAATGATATCAAGATAGAAGATCTTTTATAAAATATAGAATCATAAGATATGAGAGTGGTTCGCCGCCATCTCTGGCATTATTCCAGCTTCGTGAACAACAAAAGATCTAAATTATGACATACACGAATTTGTTTGTTAATGTGATAGTTTCAACCCATTTGCTTATGAATAGGTCGTTTGGATCATGTTTTATCTCAAATGGATCAATTCGAAAAACTTAGCTAATCGTCTTAAGTCTAATTTAATACACAAAACTTCTTAAGTTGTTTTTATTCAATGATCAAGAATACTAAAATGATAATACTATTTTTCTGCTTATAACTAACATATTAACTATTTATAAAAATATGTACCAAAGAAATGATACCAACATGTTTGTGGACTAACCTAAACTGAACTTGTTAGTTTGAATTTGAACCCGCTGCAGTAAAACTCGTGTGACTTTTACCTGCACCTCTACTTTTGGGCTCTGACCTAAAATATGTTCAAAGTAATATTGTAAGTCACCCGAGCTCGCATAGCAATATTCTTAACCTTTTTATTTCAAGAAAGAAAAAATGAATTAGTGATATATTCTAATCTAAAAAACATTCACACATGACACATTGAAGGAGTTAAACTGTACCTTAATTCTAGCTTCTAAACATTTAAACATTGGAGCATTCTTAAGCATGTAGTCAAACCCCATCATCAAACCCCGTCATAATACCCCACATAATAGGAAGCAAATAGTCAAAACTAACCACGTTCATATACTTTCTTATAATTAAAATGCATAACGGATTGTGCAGGAAAACCCAAAGTGTCACAATCAAGCGTCAGATGTGGTAAATAATATTGAGTTTGGGAGGGGTATATCTGGTAAAACAATGCCATTGGAATCTTTTAACAGTAGTATAAATAAACTGAGGTTAGGTTTATCTATCAACTTGCGTAGGTGGAGTTGCAAGTAAAAAACGCAGAATCCATGTTTTTTAAGAAAATACTATTCGATCCACCCAAAGTAACACGTCTTCAAGCTAAGCCCACTATCAATTGCAATATTGCATGTTCTGAAATAATAATGAAGCTTCACAAAGTTTCGCAAAGCCGTGAGGAATTGGAGTTTAAATCATTTTACAGTCTTATGAAGAGGATAATGTAACGTGACACAACATTAAGCAATTGCTTTAAGAAAAACTTCAATCATAGTCTATTGCAAGTTCAAGTGTAAAACTTTTTTTTTATTGAAAAGTAAACTTCATTCACAACCAGCCGACCCAAATCGGGCCAACTAAAAACACAAGACAATTACATATTTACAAAGGAGACCCACTCCTCCCAAGAAATCCCTTTGTGTTTAGACCTATTTGAAAACCATAAAAAACCCAACGCCTTTATTTCACTCAAAATCCTATCAATCCTAACCGGACTATTAGAAAAAATCAACTTGTTCCTAGCACGCCAAAGACTCCAAGAGGTTATGATAATCAGACCGTGAACCGCTTCCTTCTTCTTGTTCGATGTCGTTATGTTGTTATGGAAGAAAAGAGGATCCTTAATGGAAAAAGCAAAAATGGCTGGAACCTTGCACCAAACACTAACCGCATTCCAGACAATAGCAGCAGTATAACAAGCCGTAAACAGGTGTTCGGCTGACTCGTCCGCGTCTGAACACATGGGGCTGATCGGATCACCTTGCAGGATGTTTCTCTTCTTTAGCGCTGCCTTCGACGGAATTTTTTCCATCTCGGCTCTCCACATATGTATGTTACATTTTTCGGGAACCCAATCGCTCCATTCCATAACGAAGTTTTGACTCACAGATCTGTCCGCATAACACAACTGCTTCACAGATTTGACAGAAAACATACCATTACTTTGAGGAGACCAACGCCAATTATCCTGCCTGTCGACAAGCTGAACCGAAACCAACAGACTGAGAAGCTGCTGCAGAATCAATAACATATCATCGGACAGAACCGATTTCCAACGCCAAGCGAAATCCGAGCCAGACTCAGAGCTTAATATTCTATCTACCACAAAACATTTTTTATCCACCTCAAGTCTGAATAAGTCAGGGAACTTCAGCTTCAAAGGTTCTTCGGCGATCCACGGGTCCAGCCAAAAATGAATTTTATGTCCGTTACCCACTTCTCCCTGGATGTAGTTCCTCAAAACATTACCACCAATATTACTGTGAATCAAGACTTTGACAATATTATACCAGACTCCTCTCCGAGTTTTCAAAATCGGGAAACCCTCCCATCCAAAGCGATTAGAGTGAAGGGCTTCGATGATTTTTCTCCAATATCCGTTCATTTCAGTTTTGAAACGCCACCCCCATTTAGAAAGAAGCGAAATGTTCACTTCCGATAAATTATTGAGACCCAATCCACCATCCTTTTTCCGAATTGTCACCCGATCCCAAGCGACCCAATTCGTCTTCCTTTCTTCGATAGATCCTCCCCATAAAAATTTTCTTATCATAGATTCCAAATCGTGTATCACCTTTTTAGGGGCTTTGTACAAAGAGAAATAATAACAAGGTAAGCTCTCCAATACCGATTTTATAATAACAATTCGACCACCGATAGATAACAAGTTCAATTTCCATTTAGCCAACCGACTAAGGAATATATCGTACACAGGTTGCCAATTATTAATACGGTTCATATTCACACCCACATTGATGTCTAGGTATTTGAATGGAAGTACATCCGGTTTACAACCCACCTCACTAGCCATAACATTGATATCCTCCAGCCCCACCCCGATGCCATATAAATTTGATTTTTCAATATTAATTTTGAGACCCGAGCAAATGAAAAAACACCGAAGCAATCTAACCACATTAGCCACTTCCATCTTAGACCATTCACCCACCATAATAGAGTCATCCGCCTAAAGAAGATGAGAAACAACCGGCCCATTATTAGGAGTAGCGATACCTTTAATCAATTCCGCATTTCTCGCACTATGAACCATACACGAAAGGGCCTCCATAACTACTAAGAAAAGGAACGGAGATAGTGGGTCTCCCTGTCGCATACCTTTTTCACATCTAAAGAGAAAGGTAGGGGCTCCATTGATAAGAACAGATGAAGATGCCGATTTTAGAATCCCCAAGACCCATTTGCACCATAAGTTGGGAAACCCCATTTGATTAAGGATACTGATGACAAAGTTCCAATTGACATTATCGTATGCCTTTTCAAAGTCAATTTTCAAAAAATACGCCTTCATTTTGTTCTTTTTGATCCATGAAATGAGTTCGTTGATAATAAGAGGGCCATCCAAGATGAATCTTCCTTTAAGAAAAGCTGACTGAGTATCCGAAATAACACTCTCCAGAACCATCCTCATCCTATTAGCCAAAACTTTGGAGATGACCTTGCTTATTACCCCGACCAAATTATTCGGTCTATAATTATTTAAGGAGACCGGGTCGGGGATTTTAGCGATCAGAGCAATAAAGGAAGCCCCACATCCATCATTGATTACTCCGTGGTTATAGAACCAAGCGAAAATTCTAACAAAATCATCTTTGAAAATATCCCAAAAGTGTTTAATAAATCTGAAATTGAATCCATCCGGACCAGGAGACCGATCATCCCCACATTCGAAAACCGCATTTTTTATTTCCACTTCCGAAAACGGCTCCACTAACAAAAGACTTTCAGCTTCTGAGATTTTTTTGATGTTAAAACAATTCAAATTCGGCTGAATCTTAAACTTATCTTTGAATTTATCACGGAAGAACGAGAAGACCTCCTTTTTGATCTTAGACGGCTTGGTGCACCACTCGCCCTCTATGTTGAGACCGTGAATATTATTGATAGCCTTCCTCTTATTGACCAAGGCATGGAAAAACTTAGTGTTCTCGTCACCGTCGATAGCCCACTTCAAACGCCCTCTTTGTTTGATATCCGCTCTCTTTCTACTTTCAATTTCCTGAATAATTTTCCTATTTTCTGTCAAAATCCAGTCCTCTTCTTCCGACAGCTCCCTCTCTTCCATCTCCTCTTCCAATTTCTCCAACTCTGAAAGAGCGACTTTTTCACTTTCATTCTCTTTGAACACAAACTCATCCCTCCAAGATTTAAGAGCTGACCTGATGCGCGCCAATTTAGTCATAAGGAAAGAATCTGGAGGATCAGAACTCTGCATCCCCTCAATAGCTGAGAAAACCGTTTCCTCAAACCCTGCTTACCGATCCATGAATTGAAAACTTTGAAAGGGCGCGGACCGAAATTGAGGTTCACCACCTCCAAAATAATATGAAAGTGATCAGAGAATCGGTTCGATAGAGCCCTAACACACGCTGAAGGCCATTTGGAGAAAAAGTCATAGCTCACCAAGAAACGATCCAGGCTAAATTTTTTTCCGTTGTCTCTAATACACGTAAACCTTCTGCCATGCATCGGGTACTCATACAACTCATTGTTATCGATAAAATTGTTGAAATTGTTCGCACAAATCTGTTTGAAACTCGAGTTCTTCCTTTCCTCTATGAAACGGACCGCATTAAAATCCCCCACAACAATCCACTGACCCAGAGACATATCGATCACACTGGATAACTCTCCCCAAAGAAGAAGTTTAGCCGACGTGCTTTGAGGGGCATAAACATTAATTAAATTAATCGGTTCACCACTTCCCACAACCTAACCTTTAATCACGAGAAAGAACCTTTCCTGAATCCGAGACTCTATCTTGATGACCTTCGGATCCCATATCCACAGAAGGCCCCCTGACATCCCCTCAGCGGCCGAAAAGGAAAACTCAAAATTATTATTCCCCCAAAATCTCGAAACAACCGAGGAAGAGACTGTTGAAACCATAGTTTCTTGAATAGCAACCACACTAATCTTATTAGCCAATCGAATGTCTTTAACCCAAATTGATTTACCCTCCCCCGCAATACCTCTCAAATTAATGGACAAAAAATTCATTGGTTCACAGCATTAATTCCTTCATTCCTAATGGTCTCGCAGACCATATCAACCTTATTCTCTAAGTTAACCCCCACTATTTTTCCCAGGGTTATTGTTTCATTAACTTCGTCAATAACAGGGGGCTCAGGAGAAACAATTACCTCGTAATCCTCGGAGACTGCCACATTCTCACTCGCAATGTTCAAATCAGCTCTGATCTGAACAGAGGGATTCTCCATATGGTTCGTAGCTGGAACAATAGGAACTGATGAGTTCAAACAGGTCTCTTCTTGAAAATCCCCACTGCGATTGTCATAAAGAGATGGGGCAGCTACCTTGTTAAGGTCAAAATTAAAATCCACATCTTCTCTGGATCGTTTCTTGGGCCTCTGATCCGAAACTGGGCTAGAGTTTACTCCTCTGGACTTTTTTCCAATTCTGGGCTATAGTCTTCTTAAACCTTTGTTGGGCCGACCCAAATTAAAAGTTGCCTTCTGAGTAGAGAGAGAAAAAAGATTATCATTATCATCCACATAATTAATTCCTGTGTCCCCACCTCTATTTTCGATACCACTTTCCACCATAGGATCTTGAACTGTCTCAACGACATTTAGATTACCTAGGACTGAAACCGTTTGATCTCCGCCAACATTAAAAACAACCGACTGTTCATTGTCACCCACCGGTGGTAAAAATTCTGTCGAAGTATCCCCCTGGTCGTCGTAAGAGTCGTCTGAATCACTGTCAGATTCATCGGAGGATCCCCCATCTTCATCGCTCGAACCGTCCAAAACCCGATCCTCCTCCTCACCCTCATGCTCCTCCTTGTCTACCGAGCCAGCATGCCATGAATGTTCCTTAACAAAAACTTCATCAAACAAACAATCAGGGATCCAATCGTCTAATTCCTCCAAAACCCATACTTTAAATTTCTTGTTCCTCCACACGATCGTCGTCGACCCGGAAATTCTATCCCCAGAATCCACCAAAACTCCCACCACAGAAGAAGACAGATCCCAATCAAAACACGAGAGTTTGGACCCTTTAACCACTTTTCTGAGCAATGCTGCTACATCGTTAAAAACTTTATTTTCCGCCAAGTGAAGGGGAACACCGTGAAACTTCAACCAAGCAATCCTTTCATATGCGAGCGTTTGGCCAGTCCACACGTCAAGAAAATCAAACCAATCTTTCCATATTTGCGTATTAAGAACGAAATTGGACGCCTCTAAAATGTCATCAAACACTACCATGATGTATAAACCTCCCAAGAAATGGAATTTGAAATCAACATCAACATTCGAATGAAAAAAATCCTTTAAGTTTATCATAACCTCAATATCTTTCACCCTGCCCACCAACGCTCTTCCATGCAGATCGAAGAAAGCACTCGTCTCACTGTGAACTTCAATCGTCGGAACTTTTTCTGGCTCTGGCCCTGACTCACTCGAAGAAGGCCCCTGCTTGTTCAAGAGAGCCGACGAATAAGAACAGCCATTCCGGATAAAAGCGTTCGACCGATTATTCCTACACACCTCCGATGTTTTCTCATGCTGTTGGTTCATGATTGCGGGATTCCGAATATCTTCAGTTTCAACATTTTCTTTAACGAATTTCGCTCGGTTTATCTTGAGCTTGTAACCCCCCAAGTTAAGCCCCCGCAAATTCCTCTCCAACTCTTTCCAATCCTTAACCCCTTTAAAACTCATGAAACCAAATTTCAGTCCTTCCTTGTTTCTTTTCCTAGCAATAAAGGAGCCAGCGATCTCCCCATGAATACCTAGAAAGGAAGCCAAATCCCAAGGTCTACATCCCTCAGGGATGTTGGCCACGTAGAACTTTGTTATGTTTCCCGCCATAGACCAAGAAAGAAGAAAGAAGACAAAGCGACCGTTGCCTGCCAAAACCACCGCGAATGGAAGATTCCGACAATCCCACTAGGAAGAAAGGTTACCACCAGAAGCACTACCAATGAGTGTATCGATTAAACCTTACTTACTAGTCAGATTACTTCATCGCCGTCGAGCAAATGATTTCCGGCCGGTAAATAGTAAAACTATTATGGACAGATTATCCCAATCGGCCAAACTAAACCCTAGAAACAACCTTCAAGATCTTGAAAAAGGTAAACTAGGCTGAGTAAATTAGATAAGACTCTTTTTTTCACAGACCAATTCAATGTCACCCTCAATAATATCAAATTATTAAAAGATAAAAAATAAGCTTGAAAACAATTTAAATCTCTTTGAATATTGAAGGGTGGAGATACAATAGGAAATTTATTTGGCGTAGAAGGCTAGTAAGTGATCTTGACCATCTATTTAGTTAATCAAGGGCTAAGATTAAATGATGGAAATTGAAGGGAAGAAAAGAGGCGCGTGAGTTTTTTTAGGGGCATTATAGTCAATCCAAGGCAATAGTTTCTCTCTCCTCCAATTCCCTTTCATTTTTTAAACGTTAATAACTCTTTCATACGACATTATTTTTTTATAAAAATTGCACAAAAAAACAAGCGTTTTTTTATTTTTAAAACGAGTATACTATTGCTATATTTTTGAATTTTTTTTTGAAAACCCAGTTGCGTAAAACGCAATGGAAAAAAAAACCCTAAAAATGACATTTTTCTAAAACGCAATGCACAAAAAACACAAAGAAATGTCTTATTTGTAAAACGCAATGGCCAGAAAACACAAAGAAATGTGTTATTTCTAAAACGCAATAGCCTAAAAACTCAAAAGAAAGTGTAGTTTCTAAAACGCAACAGACTGAAAACACCTAAAAATGTGTTTTACCTAAAACGCAATGACTAAAAACACTTCAAAAATGTGTTTTTTCTAAAACGCAATGACCAGAAAACGCATAAAAATGTCTTAGTTTTAAAACGCAATGGCATAAAAACACCAAAGAAATTGTTCTCTCTAAAACGCATTGAACCAGGAAAATAGTTGTCTGTTAATTGCCTGAACTAGGAATGCAGTTCTAAAACGCAATGGCATAAAACTATCTATGAATGCAGTTTTCCAGAGACAAATTTATAGAAAATTAATTTTTCTCATGCTTTTATTAAAGCAATTTAATCGAAAAAAAAATTTCAACCCCAGCCAGGGGCTCTACCCCTTGGACCCCGCCAGGGGCTGCCGCCCCTGGAACCCTGCTACCAGAGGCTGCCGCCCCCCGGACCCCCACCAAGATCTTAAAACGCAATAACCAAATCAAAAACCCAGATCGTGAAAATGAAATTAAAGAATTTCTTACATGGATCGAAGTCGATTTCTTCATCGATTGACGAAATTTGAATGATAGAAACACTTATCAGTGATTGAATAGAATGAATCGAGTGATTATCTTCAAAATCACCGAAAAAACAAGATTTTCTATGAAATTAAACTGGATTTTCTTAAAAAAAGTTGAAGAACACGTTGATCGGGTGTTTGAATCATTGATTGGTGACGAAAATCGCACTATAATGTAGTGATTATTGAGATAGAAATTGAAGAAATGGTTGAAGATGTTGAGTTTTGTGAATGGTGGGTTTTGATGTTACTGGGAAGAAGGAAGAAGAAAAGGATGAGATTGACTAAAATACCCTTCCTATTCTATTACTTCCTATACTTCCTAGCCAAAATAAACTTCCTATTTGATCATTTCCCTATTCATATAAACCAATTGTCAAGTGGTAAGTTATCTAGGGTTATACATCTATCAAAAGCTAACTTGCTGGAAATCCAACAAATCGATCAAAGAGAACGTAAACGATGAGAAGTACCAGCGTTGGGTTTTGACGATGATGTGGCTGCAATTACTAATTACTAAGGCTAAAGGGTGTGGTCATGACACTTATGAGCACCATGACCTGCCACATAGGCGCCATGTCACCCACCTCTAATCCTTCATCCAAACCCACTACTCTAAAGGTGTGGTCTTGACCCAAACCACTATGCCCTTTATTTTTTGATAAATTTTTGTCTCGTACTTAAAAAACCCTTATTGGCTAAGAACTGGACTTGAATATCGACATCTATCCAGAGCATGGTATTCTATGTGCGATCGTCTTCACTGTCTAGTGATATTTATCGTATCGGCTAATCTCTGTGCGATCGTGTAACACTCTAAACTATGAAAACTTAGATAAGATTAATATTCATAATACTAATGATGATATTGATAAGAGTAAATTGCCATTTTAGTCCCTAAGTTTGACCAAAAATGCCACTTTAGTCCAAATTGTTTTTTTCCTATCATTTTAATCCAAATAGTTTTTCTTTCAGCCGTTTTAGTCCCTGCCTTTTGTAATTTTTTTTTGCAATTTTCATCCTGCCCACTAACTCCATTCAAAAAAGTCACGGACTAAAATGGTAGAAAAAAAACTATTTGGACTAAAATGGCAGGAAAAAAAACTATTTGGAATAAAGTGGCAAGTTTGGCAAGGAAAAAAACTATTGATAATTATTGAAGAAGTAGTAAAATAAGCTTACATCTTAATTATATTCATGTCGTTAGATCAAATCACAAAGAAATTCATAAATATGTGACAAAGTTCATGTAAATTTTGCATCAAAGACAACTACATATAGCTATCCAGTATCAAAATTTAAGAAATCAAAACTGAAGAAGGATATAAATAGAACAATACCTGTCTTGTGGAAAAAATGAACAGAAAAGAAGAAGAGACGATGGCTACACAAAATTTTATTAAAGTTCAAATATAAAACAATCTAACTGTACATTTATGAACAATGAAAGCATAAGCTTAACCAAATTAAGTATTCACGACCCGCAAACCCGAAAAAAAAAACCCTGAGAAACTCGACCCTCAAAACCCCAAAAAAAGTGACCCGCTAAACCCAAAAAAAAACCCAAAGAGCTTGCCATGTTAAGAAAGTTATTTTGTTTTACTATATTCTTCCATTCAAGAGGTTCTTGTGGAAGTTGGAGTCCCCTCGCATGAAGCGGAATCGCCTCTGTTATGCACGGGACTGATCAATACAAACATAACTAATACAATCACAATTTTTCTACTATGAAGTGTATTTTTAATCCACCCTAAACCTTGAACGACATATCATATTAGCAACACAATAAAATTAAAAAAGTTAATCAGCATCGAGTTATTGTAACATATAACAGTTCTCAATTATTAATTTAATTAAATTAAGATCTCATTAGTATCTACTTATAATGCAATATTGCAATAAGTACTTTTATATCCTCTTTTTTCTCTCCTCATTGAATCACTTATCATCTCAAACTCCTAGAATAGTAGTAAGGTTTACGAATCATATCCTTATATATTGAAATATAAAGCAAATAAATCATTAAGAATAACACAAGTTATTTTGTATTTCAATAGTGTGAACAGAAATGAGGATGTGACTATAAGTATCATTCCTTTGCTAAAACATGCTAGGTCGTAAAGACTTGAGAATGTGGTTGGTGATAGGGATGAGCTTGGTACCAACCGGCACTGAAAATACCGATACCGAAAATCCCAAAAAATAGGTACTGGTACCGAAAATACTTGGTACGGTACATTTCAGTACCGGTACGAACCGATATTTGAATAAAAAAACCGGTAATTACCGATACCAAAAACGCAAAAGGTCAGTAGTATCGAAATTTGAGTCGGTTCGGGAAATTTCATACTGATTTCGAAGTGGTACCTTGTACCATTTGCTCATCCCTAGTTGCCGAACTTCTAATCCATTTGGCTTCCTTAACCCGTTTTCTTTATAGCAAAACTTCTTTTTATGTTAATACTTTGACTCGTTAGAAATAGAATACCACTCAAAATGATCAAATTTCACTTTCCCTTATATGGGTTGAATTCACATCTCCGTTCCTAGCTAATGCCTAACAGTTTACATCCAGATTTCTAACTCAAATCTGTCTTTGACTTTCATTTGCAGATAATAAGTTTGACAAACCATGAGCCTGTGAGATTCTAGGGCTTCAAAAAGTTTATGCTTGACAAATGTACCATTTATCCACTCAATATTCACCTAAAATGCCAAACAGCTTATAAGGTATGTGTAATAAGAAAACATTAATTGATTTAACTTAAAAAACTCATAACAATTATATTGAAAACCCAGTATTAAAAAACTAATTAGATGTTAACTTACTTCAATAGCTTGAAACCCTTGCTCAGCAACCCGTTTGATATAACAGATTTTGATAGGCGAATGGACTGAGTTCCTGAATCAATAATATCACCATTCACACACGCTTTAATAATTTCAACAAATCTACCATCTTCTCCTACTTCTTCACCTGAAGCAACTTTCAGACCGCGATGCTGCTTGATCGAAAATGCTGCTTCATTGAAGTTAAAAATGCTGCTTCAAATGTAGAAAGCAAAGATAGGCAAACATGATAGCCTATTGTCCAATCATCAAAATTGATACAATTGTAGCCCCCATAAATGATAGCCGTTGTATAATGCGATTTGCCAACCCAGGCTCGATCACGTACCACTGGCATATTATACATGTATATGTTTAAATGGTATATCAAATAAACCAAAAGCGATAGAAACAAACCTGAATTTCTTCAATGGCAGAACGTCAACAACCTTAACATGATTAACAACGCCCCATACAATAGTGACAAATTCCCCATAACTGTATCAACATAACCAGTTACAACAGAGTTTAACATTAAAACCTCACATTCGTTCATACCACGAAAGACTTTATAACTTGGCGATAGATTTAGACCGCTTTTTGTCCATCGGCCAATGCTACAAATTTATATTAGCTACCTTCAAACTGACCACGCAATAGTTTACACATAAAAATTACCTCCAAAACTCAATCTATCATACTCACAAGGATCAACACACTTTGGACCTGTAATGATCATGAAAAATTACCGATTAATTTTTTTGTTATTGAATAGTTAAAGTTAGCTTTTAACTAACAATTCCTTACACTTTCATAGTTAATTATAACTACATCAAAAGTTATAATTGCTTTAGAAATTGAAGCGCAATCAACAATGACCTAAAACTTGATTACAAAAAAAGGTTATATTACATAAAAACTAAAAGGATAAAGATTTGTAGCAATAATTTAAAATACCAAACGAATCAAGAACTATTAACAAATCAACAAGGATTCTTGCTTAATAAAAAGAATGGTACATCAGAGTTCAATAAATCGGAGTGAAAAAATCAATAGCGGTGTAGAGGGTGAGAGTCATACCTTTGATTTGTCGTAAATGCTTGGTTGGTCCCTGTGGTTTGTAAAAATTGCAGACGTGTTCCTAGTGGTTTACTAATTACACGTGTGGTCCCAAAAGTTGTCAAAAATGCACTCGGTTGGTCCCCTGACCTAACCTCTGTTAAATTTCTCCGTTAACTACGTGTGAAATTACTATATTATCCCTGAACAATTAAAAGAAATAAAGAAAAATATAAAAACCTTCTTCTCTATTTTCTCTAAGAAAAACCCAAACCCACACTCCCCTAATGTGCGGCCGCATCCCCTGTACCCCTCTCCTCCGACGACAACCGGAGCCGGCACTCCGGCGACGTTCTCCGGCAAACCACACCCCAAACACAACTCTCTTGTAGCACCATATACGCATACACACCTGAACCCGAGAGAGAGGGATAGAGTAACAGAGAGATGAGAGACAGCGATGATGGCAGATGGCGGCGCCGTCAACACCGGTGATCGAAGGGGCCGTGACTGACGGCTGACACACCTATGTTTCGCGTCACACTCGAGATACGAAGCTCCGGCAATGAATCGGGTTTCTGATAGAACTCCGATTAACCGCAAAACATTGGAGGTAACACCGGTATGTTTAATCTTCTTCTCATCTTCAAACCTGAACATTTTCTTCACGAAACCGACCCCCTAACGTCAATTTCATTGATTTGGTGTTTTTGTTAGAAAGTTTTCAAGGATCGATACGGCAATTTCATTAATTTGTTGTTTTCATCTTGAATATCTGGTTCTATGTTTATCTCCCCAAATACAGATCTGAACTCCCCATAGCTCCATTCCTTAATTTACTCATTTATTATCAAAGTTGTAATTATTATTAGTTGTGGTAAGATTGTAATCACACTTCTTACAATTTAACACATCAATGAAATTTAACAGAGGTTATATACGAACACCTAGTTAACTGAGAAAAGAGAGAAGAAGGTTTATATATTTTTCTTTATTTCTTTTAATTGTTGAGGGATAATATAGTCATTTCACAAGTAGTTAACTGAGAAATTTAACAGAGGTTAGGTCAGGGGACCAACCAAGTACATTTTTGACAACTTTTGGGACCACGCGTGTAATTAGTAAACCACTAGGACCAAGTCTGCAATTTTTACAAAGCACAGAGACCAACCAAGCATTTAACTCTAAGAATAAATTAATCATAGAAGATGAAATTTAACATAATGATAAAAGATGAATTAAGGGTTATAGATGATTAACAGGTATCATTAAATAATGTTCAGCATGAATTATTGTTACTTTATGATATTAAATACATTATCACTAGATAATGTTATAACATGAATTATTGTTAGTTTATGATACTAAACACATTATAGCTTATGATTTCATCCGGCCTTCTACAATGGTTTATGATATATACTTCATTTCATATCGATAGATAAGTGGTACGGCCTAAAAAGTGGGATTGTTTCTAATTCAATTATACAGTGAAAATGTAAAATACACTATTCCTTAACTAGGGGTGTTCAAAAAAATCCGAATCCGAAACCGAATCCGAAATATCCGAAAACCCGTATCCGAAATATCCGAATTTTCGGATATTCGAAAATCGGATAATCCGAAAATTCGGATTCGGATTCGGTTAGTGATTTTGAGAATTTTCCGATAATCGGATTATCCGAAAATATCCGAAAATTTAATTTTTTTTTTCGGATATCCGAATATCCGAATATCCGAATATATACGAAGTATCCGAAAAATATCCTAAGTATCCGAAAAATATCCGAAATATCCGAAAAAATATCCAAAATATCCGAAAAATATCCGAAGTATCCGAAAAATATCCGAAGTATCCGAAAAAATATCCGAAATATCCGAAAAATATCCGAAATTTATATTCGGATATCCGAAACTATCCGAAAAATCTGGTTCCAAATATTAAAAAATAATAAAAAAACAAAAATTAAATAAAAATTTGGATATTCGGATATCCGATTAGATATCCGAACCCGAATCCGAAATTTCGGATATCATCCGAAAATCGGATATCCGAAATTTCGGATTCGGGTTCGGATGTCAATATTTCACTATCCGAAATTTCGGATATCCGATTTTCGGATATCCGAAAACCGGATTATCCGATCTTGAACACCCCTATCCTTAACATGCGATGCATACGCAAGAAAATTATAACGTGCCCACTTATTTTTATAACATGCGTGATTAGGGTTTACCCCATGCGTGCTTTTTGATTTTGTTTATGCGTGATTATGTCTTTTTGTTCATGCGTGATTAGATTTTGATTTTTATAACATACTGTTGTCTGGTATAGAGAATAAACTCTGTGATTGGGGTTTGAATTGTATTGAAATTGTATTGAACAAGAACTAGGGTTACAGAAGAAGGTGTTTATATAGAACTCCATTTTATACATTTAGCCCCTACACTATGACATAATGTTTACTTTCCGACACACTCCCTCAAGTTTAGTACTGGGATCACCAATACTTAACTTGCTCAAACAGCTACTAAAGGCATTTCCATTGACAGCTTTTGTGAGTATATCTGCGAGTTGATGTTTTGACGAAACATACGAGAGTTCTATGATTCTTTCTTCCAACTTCTCTTTGATGAAATGTCGATCTACCTCCACGTGTTTTGTTCGATTACGTTGAACTGGGTTTTCTGAGAATTGTATTACAGCTGTATTGACACACATAACTTTACTGGGAGCCTTTTGGGAAAAACCAATGTCTTCTAGCAGCTTCCTGATCCAAAGAACTTCGCTTAACCCTCGAGCTATACCTCTAAATTCCGCTTCTGCACTCGACAGAGCGACCACCTTCTGTTTCTTACTTCTCCAAGTAACGAGGTTTCCACCAACCAAGGAAAAGTACCCTGATGTTGACCTTCGGTTTCTCTTATCTCTTGACCAGTCTACGTCAGTGTAGAGCTCAACATTTAAATGTCCATTTGTTTTGAACAACACTCCATGGCCTGCGGTTCCCTTGAGATATCTTAAAATTCTCTGAACAGCTTCCATCTGGGCAACTTGTGGCTGATGCACGAACTGACTCACCACTCCAACACTATAAGCTATATCAGGGCGAGTATAAGAGAGATAAATTAACTTGCCCACGAGCCATTGATACCTTTCTTTGTCTGCAAGTTCTCCATTGAGTTACATGTGAAGGTTGTGGTTCACCACCATTGGAGTATCTGCTGGTTTACAATCAATCAACCTAGTTTCTTCCAGGAGATCAAGGACATACTTTGTTGGTGCATATTGTGTATGTCCGCCAATGTGCGAATAGACTAGATAGAGCGTGTGTTGAATATTGTATAGAATAGTCTGTATAACGGATAAGGTTTTGTTGTTGTTATAGTCCATCTGGATAGATGGAGTCCATCCGGACGGATGGACAACATGTTCATCCGTTAAAACCTCATCCGCCATAAGTTCTGTAGTGTAAAAGGTCCATCCGGACGGATGGAGTCCATCTGGACGGATGGACATAGGTTCATTCGGGCGGATAGGTTGTTGCCTATAAATAAGGATGTGGGGTTCCCAATTGGACAAGCTTTTGGTTCCTAGAGGGGAGATGTTGTCCAACTGGTTTCACGGGTATGTAACTTTCATATATCAATGGCAACCAGATTATAAGTGATTGTTTGGTGTCGTTTCTATCTTCTACTCGTTTCTTATCACCGAACCGATCATCTCGGGACCAAAGCTACGTTAAACTCGCCAGATCCTGGAATATCAAGTGGTATCAGAGCTACAGTACCGATTCAATCGATCTAACAGTTGGTTGAATTACCTACGCTCATTAATTTTGGATGTGTAGGGAGTTTTGACGTAAAAATTGAATAAAACATCAAATTAAAGGTCAATTCACGGATGGAATTTGAAATTGAAGACATCATTAGATTCAGAATTGATTTTCGCACAATCCTGTGAAGTTTTATCATGAAATTCGCAGTAATAAAGATTTTGGATCAAAAAATTTGGTTTGGAATGTGTGAGATGGTCGAACAGATCCGGACGAATAGGGTCCATCCGGATGGATGGAGTACATCCGGACGGATGGCCATATACACATCTGGACAGATGGTGACTGTCACACCCCAACCGATGGCGGAATCATCGGGGCGCGGCACTAGGCGAATCAGATTGCTCAAGAGAATCCATAACAACTTTATTGCGATAATATTTAATACATTCGTTATCCCATACTAACAAATAATACAATCACATAAGTTATCACAGATTCTTGTCCTCTCGAACAATACAAATCCGACAACCTAGAATTTAGTTGAGTTTCTAGACTTCCTAGCTTAATTTGATATAATCTGCGATCTAACCTGCAACATACGTTAAAATATACATATACAAAAGTATTGGTGAGTATACAGGTTTGATATGTATAGCATAATAGATAAAGAAAAAGTGTAGCGAATTTCCATATGCATAAACGTAACACACGACATATATACTCACAAAGCTGATACTACCAACTAAGTCCTCGATGCTCGAATATGCGATGGCAAACTAGACCCCGTCGGGCGCAATAGTACTATACTAGTCATGGTGGGACGTCGCGAGTATAAGCCCTAGCACATATGCAACTAGCATCACGTATATCTATGCACAACAGTTATTCGCAAGTGATAATTCGATTGATTAGATAATTCGTTTAATAAGTTCGATTTGTTAGAAACGTATGTTACACCCAAAATTAAACTAAAAAGGGTTCAAGTATACTCACAGTGCATATTGGTTTGGATTGGCGGGATTATGCCCGAGAATATCCTGGTTATAGACTGATCACCTGAGTGTTTGGTGGCGTGTTAAATAATAACGGAATACGCGAAAGAGAATGAAAATTAGTTTGAGGGCTGGCCCGATCGGATGGCGTGCTGTTCGATCGGATGGCCTGCTGTTCGATCGGTTGGCCTGCTGTCCGATCGGATGGCCTGCTGTCCGATTGGATGGCCTGCTGTTCGATCGGATGGCCTGCTGTCCGATCGGATGGCAGCCTGTCCAGCTGATATTCGACTAATTTTGAAGGTTTTTCAGCGGTTTTGATTGGGACGGTGTTCCTTCATGCTAAACGACCGAAATTCCATCAAGTCCGACCCGTTCTATCGGCCGGGAACCACCCCGTTCCATCAGATCTGGCCGTTCTTGATGGCTTTTCTCAAGTTTAACCCGAAATCACACACACTATGGTTAGGTAACTTAGGTTTGGTGAACTTAGGGTGACATCATCTTCAAGGCACCTCAAATCCTTAGGAATCACACAACTTCTTGATTAGAAAACATAGATTTAGACTTGATTTATGTAAAAACGTATGGAAATAACTCAGATCTGAGTCGTTCTTGCATGGGATGACATTACCCTTGAAGTTCATAAGAACTTCATGGTGACATCACCCTAGAATGCCCAAGATCCAGAGATTCCATGGTTAAAAGTGGAGATTTAACAGGTAGAAAGGTGTAGAATTTGTTATAGATCAAGGAAGTACAAGATTTGAGTTGAAAACTTACAAGAATCGCGTGAAATCGAGAGAAAAGAGGGTTGGAACGTCTGGTCGCACGAGAGCAGTCACATCAAGTGTTCTTGATGTGACTGAGGGGTATTTATAGGCAAAGGAGGTGAAAAGGTGTGCTGGATCGGTTGGCCCGTTCGATCGGCCGGCCCGTCCGATCGGTTGGTATGTTCATCCGATCGGCTGACATGTCTGTCCGATCGGTTGGCATGTCTGTCCGATTGGCTGACATGTCTGTCCGATCGGTTGGCATGTCTGTCCGATCGGTTGGCATGTCTTGTCCGATGGGTTGGACATGCCTCGTCTCAGCATTTGGATCTTGTGCGTTGCGCGTTGCGATGATTTTGAGCACACATATTCATTCATATTTATTTATTATTTATTGATTTATTATAATTAATCACAAACGGGTCGTATATACGTATTCGTATTCCACAGTTTCGATATAATAAGCGGTTTTCGATTCGAGTATGCGATTAATAGCGACGTTTCGCGGCCATTAAGGAGGGTAGTATAGGTCCTTTCTCGATGTCATCGTGAACGTTATTGTGTTCTATGCCACAAAGACTAACGGGGTACCACTCACTCGTATTATCATCATCGTCACTACGACTGGAGCTATAGCACTCACCCGAGGGTCTTTGTTAGCGTTAGTTGTCTGCGTTTCGACACATCACGGCCACCGAGGAGGGTAGAATAGGTCCTCACTCAGTGCCATCGTGAGTGTTAGTGTTTGTGGTTGGTGTAGTATAGTGATAATGTATTTCGAAAATATGCGGTTATCCTTCGAATAGCGATGTATGCGATATAGTTACATTATGATCCGAATCTCTGGTGCTAGGCGTAACGAGTATATCGAGTAGTAACAACGCACGAAAGTGCGGGTTGTTACAGTCTCCCCTACTTTAGGAAATTTCGTCCCGAAATTAATCCAATAGGTAGACCTTTGAGAGTTGATCCCACGTAAGTAGCGATACCGCGAGTGATTTGACCGAGAGTTGACCAACGAGAGCATTTCGAATAAGAGAGATCGATTGCGATAGCGAGAAGGTGACGTAAAGACAGAAGTAATATCCCACGAGTTGGCGTTCCAAAGTACCTTGTGTTGCGTAGAATTCGTTAGTTCGATGCGATTGTAACTTAAGGAACTTCAAAGGTTTCTCATGATGTAGGGTTAACTGAGTCGATCGTTAACCAACGTTACACATTTTAAGGAATTCGGAGATGAAAACTGAGGTTACGAAAACTCTCATACGACATGGGTTTAGCTGAACTTGATGCTGAACCAACGCCTCAAGAAAGTCTTGTTGTTGGATATTGAAAAAAAAAGTTTTAAGGAAAAATTGGACTCATGAAAGCTCTCCTTGGACATGGAGTTAAGCTGGTTCGATGTTACCTCCACATTGTGAGGAATTTCACTTGTCCCATGGTTTTAATAAAAATTTTATAAAAATCAGTTTTAACTGTTTGAAAAGACGATTTAGCATCGAGCCCCACTTGGCACCTTCCCACGGAAGTTCGGATCAATCCTCTACTCCTTCTTTAATCGGTTAGTGCTTCATGTTATGTGTTTTGTTCGATTGATGTTATATAATGATGTGTTGTTATAGTGGTATGAATAATATGTGTTAGATCATGAATATATGAAATCGGCCATATATATGTTTGAATCCGAATGGTTTGATGTTGTGCTAGTATGATTTGGAATTGATGATGATGAATGAAGAACCGAATGCTTGTTAAATCGGCTGTAACTTGTTTCGGATGATTAATATATTGTTATAGTCATGAATGTTGTTAATCGAGATTATGAAGCATGTTGATATAATTGGTGTTATGATTACTGTTCGTGTATTGATTATGTTATTCTATAGTGTTCATATGAATTGGATGATTTAAAAACTCTTGTTTGATCGAATATGAGCTAAATGTGAAACTGTTAATTTGATTGATTGGGTAAATAGAAACTGTTGATTGATTATTGTAATTTTGGAAATGGTTAAATGGTTGTAACCGAATGGCAAGATATTCGGATGTCTAATCTGATCGTACAAGACCTCTTGGTCGCACAAGAGGTCCACTCGCACAAGTCATGACCAGTCGCACAAGTCATGACCAGTCGCACAAATGAAATGTTAATGGACTATTGGGCCGGGTAGTTGTTTGGGCTGGATTAACCCAACCGCACAAGAGTACTTGAGTCGCACAAGACTTTTTGTTGTTTGTTTGTTGTTGGGCTGTATGTTTATATGTATTGGGCTGGGCCGATCGCACAAGAAGTAGGAATCGCACAAGATGGATTATTGGTTGATATGTTGGGCCGTGAATATGCATGTGGATTTATTTGGGCTTTCTGATTTTTGGGTCGAGTAGTATTGGGTTCTAACGGGTGACTCGCACGAGGTCATTAGGCTTGTGCGAGCCCAATCTTTAATACGTTATTAATATGTTGAACGTAATATTATGTGTTGCCATGATCCGTGTGTGTTCTTACATGCTATCTCCCGTGATACTTATGTGCACTCTGTGAAACCAAAACCTGACTTGTATGATAACCATGTTAGGACGTGGTTGACCACCAGCTGCTAGACTTGACCTTTCTGTGTAATCTGCCGAGCAAACCAAAGTGAGTTCACACTCTACAAAGCATGGGATTCCCAGGGGTTGGGAATGGGGTTAAGGAATATGGATTCCTCGTCCTTTCTTGGGTAGGACAGTAATGGTTCAGGAATGTAATTCCTCGTCCTCATGGACAGATAACTTTACTAGACCAAAACTCTATCACGAAGTCCCTCCTATTTTATATCGACTTAATCGCCGGGCCAATGGCGAGCGGGTCATTAGTTAGATAGTGCTATTTAGGTCTGACAAGCCTCACACCGTGCCGCAGAGGACGGGCGTGAACTAATGGATCTGGGCACGTCAATGCTGATAGACATTGACAGTTCAGGGCACTTAAACATGACTTTAGTCAGTAGTCGATATGGTAACGAGTCTAGTGTATACATGGGGTAGCCCCCACGGCCGAAATGCCAGATAACTATCATGGGGTAGCCCCCACGGCTGGATTGCCAGAGTTAATGGGATAAACAAATCACGTTTTCAACTATGGGGTAACCCCCACGGCAGGGATGCCAGTTAAAGGAACTATTTTTGGGACAACTAAAACGAACACCTAACTGTGAACTCGCTCAACATTATTGTTGACTCGTTACTACATGCTTTGCAGGTCAATAGGTACTTAGCTGGAGCTTGCACAAGGAATAGTCGTTGTGGGACATGGACAGTTGTGTGCCATGTTAAACCTTTGAATATTTTAACTTACGTTTTGGTTTTAAACATTATGCTTCCGCTCATAACTTAAACTATGTTTGTTTTGGACACTAATTGTGTTGGTTGGACTTTTACAATTAATTACTTGCTTGTTCAATATAATTAGTGGTTTGATCCTGGTCAGTCACGCCTCCAAGCGGTGATACTCCGCGTGTGGATTTTGGGGGTGTGACAGATTGGTATCAGAGCCATTGGCTATAGAGAACTTGGTTTTAATAAGGGAAAACGTTTTGTTAAAACCAGACTATAACCTGTACAGTGCTCTACGATCCACAACGACGCTTCACTCCACGTGCAAGGCTCGACATTCTAGGTGATATAATTTATGCTTACATTGCCTATTTGCTAGATTATGTAGAACTTTGCTTATGATATGCTTAGTTAGTATAGCTACTGTTGCTTGAACACGTGTATGCTTACTCTCTCCTGTCATCGCATTTTCGCGAACCTTTCTCACTCATGTTTCTCTTGATATGAAGATCATGTCTGGACGCATTAACATGACACAAGCCCAGTTGACGGCTCTGATTAACGAACAGGTTGCTGCGGCACTTGCAGCCGCACAAGCAGGAGGTATACCCTGCTGTTTAAAACTCATTCTAGGATCTTTAGGTCCTACTCTCGTGAACCTACCCTTGTGTTAAACTTTGTCCTTTCTTATACCCACAACAGGTCAACATGCTCAGCCACCTGTGTGCACCTTCAAAACTTTTATGGACTGCCGACCCACTACTTTTAGCGGCACTGAAGGAGCAGTAGGTCTCCTCCACTGGTTTGAGAAACTAGAATCTGTGTTCGAAATGTGTGAATGCCCTGAGGCACGCAGGGTGAAGTATGCTACCGGTACCCTCGAGGGTTTAGCCCTCACATGGTGGAAAGCTCAGGTCCAAATGTTGGGGTTGGTTGCTGCTAACGCCACCCCATGGAACAATTTTAAAGAGATGATCAAGGAGGAATACTGTAGTCGTGACGATATTCATAAGCTGGAAGTCGAGTTCTTCAACCTCAAGATGACGGGGTCAGAAATTGAGGCGTTTACAAAGAGATCAAATGAGCTTGCATTACTGTGTCCTACTATGGTGGACCCTCCAATTAAGCGTATCGTACTTTATCTTAAGGGCCTAGTGCCAGAAATCCAAAGTCATGTGACATCAGCAAACCTCGCCACCTACCAGCAGGTTGTTCAGTTGGCTCATCGTCTCACTGATCAGGCGGTGGAGCAGAACAGGTTACCAAAACGTATTAGTGCTACAGCTACCTCTGAACCTCCCAGTGACAACAAACGTAAATGGGATGGAGCTTCAAGCAGAGGTTCGACTTCTGTTCAATCCCAGTCGCAGCAGAGAAGAACTGAAGAGTATAAGAGTCCTAGTCAGCAATCGTCAGGTAGCCAAAGTCATGGTGTGTACAAGGGAAACCACCCAAAATGCAATCGTTGTAACCTACATCACAGCGGGCCATGCACCAGGGGTAACTGTCATCGGTGCAACAAGCCAGGTCACGCAGCAAAGGATTGCAGAAGTTTATACCCAGCAAACCAGAATCGTCAGCAACAACAAGTTCAACAGAATCAACGCCAACAGCAACAGCAGCAAGGTAACAACAAGGGGTGCTTTCAGTGTGGAGCTGAAGGCCACTTCAAGAGAGATTGTCCCCAACTGAACAGGAACCAGAATAACAATAACAACAACAATCAGGGGAATGGGAACAACGGGGGTAACAATGGCAATGGTGCAAGGGGCCGTGCGTTCGTTATTGGCAATGGAGAGGCGAGGAATGATCCCAATGTTGTGACGGGTAAGTTCCTTCTCGACGACTTTTACGTTACTGTCTTATTTGATTCGGGTGCTGATACTAGTTATGTGTCCCTAAAAGTTAGTCAACTGCTTAAGCGTACCCCAACACCTTTGAACCCCAAACACGCTGTAGAGTTAACTAATGGTAAAAGTATAGAGGTCACACACGTAGTCAAAGGTTGTAATCTCATTCTTGCTGATCACACTTTCTCGATCGACCTCCTTCCTATCACGCTGGGTAGTTTCGACGTTGTCATTGGGATGGACTGGTTATCCCAACCCCAAGCAGAGATTCTTTGCAACGAAAAGATTGTTCGTATTCCTCGCCCAGGTGATGAACCTCTTATGATTCGTGGCGACAAGAGTGGTGCTGTTGTGAGCATCATCTCTTTTCTTAAGGCTCAGAAGTGCTTGAGAAAGGGCCACACTGCCATTCTGGCACTCGTTACCGACACCTCGAAGAAAGAGAAGAAGATAGAAGATTTTCCTATTGTATGCGACTATCCTGAGGTATTTCCTGAGGAACTACCTGGCCTCCCGCCTCATCGCCAGGTCGAGTTCCAAATCGAGCTAGCTCCTGGAGCAGCGCCCATAGCCCGTGCACCGTATCGTTTAGCTCCATCAGAGTTGAAAGAACTCTCTACGCAACTACAAGAACTCTTGGATAAAGGTTTTATTCGTCCTAGCTCATCTCCTTGGGGAGCTCCAGTGCTATTCGTAAAGAAGAAGGATGGTACCTTCAGAATGTGCATAGACTACCGTGAACTGAACAAGGTGACTGTGAAGAATCGTTATCCTCTTCCACGTATTGACGACTTGTTTGACCAGCTGCAAGGGTCGAGCTACTATTCAAAGATCGATTTGAGATCGGGATATCATCAGCTGAGAGTCCGAGAAGAGGACGTCTCCAAAACAGCCTTTAGAACTCGTTATGGACACTATGAGTTTTTGGTTATGCCTTTTGGGCTAACAAACGCACCTGCGGTCTTCATGGACTTGATGAATCAAGTGTGTAAGCCATACCTAGACAAGTTCGTTATTGTATTCATAGACGACATCCTGATCTATTCGAAGAGTCAGGAGGAACACGAGCAACATTTACGACTCATTTTGGAACTCCTTCGAACAGAACAACTGTACGCCAAGTTTTCAAAATGCGACTTCTGGCTTCGTGAAGTCCATTTCTTAGGCCATGTGGTGAACAAGGATGGGATTCACGTTGATCCATCCAAGGTAGAGTCGATCAAGAGCTGGCCTGCACCTCGTACGCCAACGGAAATTCGCCAATTCTTGGGATTGGCAGGTTACTACAGAAGGTTTATTAAGGATTTTTCCAAGATTGCATAGCCTCTTACTTCACTAACGCAGAAGGGCGTTGTTTATCGTTGGGGAAATGCACAGGAGTTAGCGTTTCAGCACTTAAAGAATAGACTGTGCAGTGCACCTATCCTTTCATTGCCAGAGGGCACAGACGACTTTGTGGTTTACTGCGACGCATCTATTCAGGGTCTTGGTTGTGTATTGATGCAACAGGATAAAGTTATAGCCTACGCCTCACGCCAACTCAAAGTTCATGAAAAGAACTACACTACACATGACTTAGAGCTGGGAGCTGTTGTTTTTGCACTTAAAATATGGCGACATTACCTGTACGGTACCAAATGTGCCATCTACACTGACCACAGGAGCCTCGAGCATATCTTCAAACAGAAGGAACTCAATATGCGACAGCGACGATGGGTCGAGCTACTGAATGACTACGAATGCTCGATCAGATATCACCCGGGCAAAGCCAATGTTGTGGCCGACGCCCTCAGTCGAAAGGACACTGCGCCTAAGCGCGTACGAGCCCTACAACTCACTATACAGTCTAGTCTCCCTTCTCAGATACGAGATGCTCAGGTAGAAGCATTGAAACCAAAAAACGTCAGGGCTGAAGCCCTACGTGGCTCAAGGCAACGCTTAGAACAGAAGGAAGACGGTGCTTACTACGTCACAGGACGCATTTGGGTCCCACTTTACGGCAACTTACGAGAGCTTGTGATGGATGAGGCACACAAGTCTCGCTACTCAGTACATCCTGGTTCGGATAAAATGTACCACGATATCAAAACTACATATTGGTGGCCTAGCAAGAAGGCCCACATAGCAACGTACGTTAGCAAGTGCTTGACTTGTGCGAGAGTCAAGGCGGAATACCAAAAACCTTCAGGCCCACTTCAGCAACCAGAGATACCACAATGGAAATGGGAGCAAATTTCCATGGACTTTGTTACTGGCCTGCCTAGATCTCAACATGGTAACGATACTATTTGGGTGATCGTGGATCGACTCACAAAGTCTGCTCACTTTTTGGCCATCAAGGAAACGGATAAGTTCTCCACGCTAGCAGACGTATATCTTAAGGAAGTTTTCTCGAGGCACGGGGTGCCCACTTCTATTATCTCGGATCGAGATGCACGTTTTACATCAGAACTGTGGCAAGCAATGCACAAGTCCTTTGGCTCACGTTTAGATATGAGCACAGCCTATCACCCGCAAACGGATGGGCAATCGGAACGTATCATCCAGACTCTAGAAGACATGCTTAGGGCATGTGTAATTGACTTTGGCAACGGCTGGGAAAAGCATCTGCCACTTGTGGAATTTTCGTACAATAATAGCTACCATACCAGCATTAAAGTTGCTCCGTTTGAGGCATTATACGGGCGTAAATGCCGGTCACCTCTTTGTTGGGCAGAGGTGGGGGATAGTCAGATTACTGGTCCAGAACTTGTGGTAGACACAACAGAGCGAATTGCTCAGATACGACAACGAATGGCGGCAGCTCGTGACCGTCAGAAGGTCTACGCTGATAAGGGTAGAAAACCATTAGAACTCCAGGTTGGGGAGCGGGTACTACTCAAAGTTTCACCCTGGAAGGGTGTGGTTCGTTTGGGTAAACGAGGCAATTTAACCCATGATACATTGGACCTTTTGAAGTTATTGAGAAAATCGGCAAGGTGGCCTACAGACTGAACTTACCAGCAGAACTCAGTGCAGTTCACAACGTTTTCCACGTGTCAAATCTGAAGAAGTGTCTGTCAGATGAGACCCACATAGTTCCTTTGAAAGAGCTCACTATCGACGAGCAGTTACGATTCGTCGAGGAACCAGTTGAAATCACGGACCGGGATGTTAAGGTCCTCAAGCGCACTAGAATACCTCTCGTTCGAGTTCGTTGGAACTCACGTCGCGGCCCAAAGTTCACCTGGGAACGCGAAGATCGGATGAAACAAAAGTATCCCCAACTATTCGCAACCGGTACAACCACTACTGAGGCTGAAGCTACGGAATTTCGGGACGAAATTCCAGATCAACGGGGGCAGGATGTGACACCCCAGGAAAACCAGGAAAACCATGCAACATAACTAGCTTCCTCAGTGAGTACGTGCTACATTTCGGGACGAAATTTCTTTCAACTTGGGGATAATGTGACAACTCGTATTTCCGAACTTATTTATGTGCTTAATGTAACGTACGTGAACACTTTGTGATTATGTGAACTTGATAATTAATGGAATGATATCTGTTTATGTGTAATGTATGTATGTATCGAATGAACCGATCGCACAACACAAGCCCATTTGGGCCATACTTTGGGTTCGGCCCACAACTCCCATATGTCGCATAACAATTAGTAGATAGGGTATACTTCTCATATTTTGCAAATCACCTTACACACACAAAAACCCTAGCTCTCTTCCTTCTCTCTAGAACCCGACGACAGCCAAACATTCTCTCCATCAAAGATCTTTGTGTTCGGATCAATCCTCTACTCCTTCTTTAATCGGTTAGTGCTTCATGTTATGTGTTTTGTTCGATTGATGTTATATAATGATGTGTTGTTATAGTGGTATGAATAATATGTGTTAGATCATGAATATATGAAATCGGCCATATACATGTTTGAATCCGAATGGTTTGATGTTGTGCTAGTATGATTTGGAATTGATGATGATGAATGAAGAACCGAATGCTTGTTAAATCGGCTGTAACTTGTTTCGGATGATTAATATATTGTTATAGTCATGAATGTTGTTAATCGAGATTATGAAGCATGTTGATATAATTGGTGTTATGATTACTTTTCGTGTATTGATTATGTTATTCTTTAGTGTTCATATGAATTGGATGATTTAAAAACTCTTGTTTGATCGAATATGATCTAAATGTGAAATTGTTAATTTGATTGATTGGGTAAATAGAAACTGTTGATTGATTATTGTAATTTTGGAAATGGTTAAATGGTTGTAACCGAATGGCAAGATATTCGGATGTCTAATCTTATCGTACAAGACCTCTTGGTCGCACAAGAGGTCCACTCGCACAAGTCATGACCAGTCGCACAAGTCATGACCAGTCGCACAAATGAAATGTTAATGGACTATTGGGTCGGGTAGATGTTTGGGCTGGATTAACCCAAGCGCACAAGAGTACTTGAGTCGCACAAGATTGTTTGTTGTTGGGCTGTATGTTTATATGTATTGGGCTGGGCCGATCGCACAAGAAGTAGGAATCGCACAAGATGGATTATTGGTTGATATGTTGGGCTGTGAATATGCATGTGGATGTATTTGGGCTTTCTGATTTCTGGGTCGAGTAGTATTGGGTTCTAACGGGTGACTCGCACGAGGTCATTAGGCTTGTGTGAGCCCAATCTTTAATACGTTATTAATATGTTGAACGTAATATTATGTGTTGCCATGATCCGTGTGTGTTCTTACATGCTATCTCCCGTGATACTTATGTGCACTCTGTGAAACCAAAACCTGACTTGTATGATAACCATGTTAGGACGTGGTTGACCACTAGCTGCTAGACTTGACCTTTCTGTGTAATCTGCCGAGCAAACCAAAGTGAGTTCACACTCTACAAAGCATGGGATTCCCAGGGGTTGGGAATGGGGTTAAGGAATATGGATTCCTCGTCCTTTCTTGGGTAGGATAGTAATCGTTCAGGAATGTAATTCCTCGTCCTCATGGACAGATAACTTTACTAGACCAAAACTCTATCACGAAGTCCCTCCTATTTTATATCGACTTAATCGCCGGGCCAATGGCGAGCGGGTCATTAGTTAGATAGCGCTATTTAGGTCTGACAAGCCTCACACCGTGCCGCAGAGGACGGGCGTGAACTAATGGATCTGGGCACGTCAATGCTGATAGACATTGACAGTTCAGGGCACCTAAACATGACTTTAGTCAGTAGTCGATATGGTAACGAGTCTAGTGTATACATGGGGTAGCCCCCACGGCCGAAATGCTAGATAACTATCATGGGGTAGCCCCCACGGCTGGATTGCCAGAGTTAATGGGATAAACAAATCACGTTTTCAACTATGGAGTAACCCCCACGGCAGGGATGCCAGTTAAAGGAACTATTTTTGGAACTACTAAAACGAACACCCAACTGTGAACTCGCTCAACATTATTGTTGACTCGTTACTACATGCTTTGCAGGTCAATAGGTACTTAGCTGGAGCTTGCACAAGGAAGAGTCGTTGTGGGACATGGACAGTTGTGTGCCATGTTAAACCTTTGAATATTTAAACTTACGTTTTGGTTTTAAACATTATGCTTCCGCTCATAACTTAAACTATGTTTGTTTTGGACACTAATTATGTTGGTTGGACTTTTACAATTAATTACTTGCTTGTTCAATATGATTAGTGGTTTGATCCTGGTCAGTCACGCCTCCAAGCGGTGATACTCCGCGTGTGGATATTGGGGGTGTGACAGAAAGTCAGACTGAGTATAAGATAAAATCGAATAGGTTAAACCGACGGGTTGAATTGCGAACGTAGCTACAACGGCGTGCGCGAGTAGCCTGATGACACAAAACATTTATGTGTCGTGTCTGGGTAGGAGTTGAGCGATAAGCGATAAGCGAATAGCGCGTTTTCGATTTGATTCCACATTAAACCCACATGGCACGTTTCCACAAGAGTTTGCTAACATGACGAAACACTGTGTTTAACCAGGTTAGTTTTTCCTCGTGAAGCGGTGTCATGTGTGCTAATAACACACATACTGCAATGAACACCAAGCGAGCGATAAGCGGTACGCGATACACGAATGAGCGGTAGACTATACACGATAAGCGATAAGCGATTAGAGGATTAAGCGAATAATACAACACTAGCAATGACGGCGGTGATAAATGATTATGATAAGCGGTAGTTGTTGTGTTGTAAGTGATGGAGGTATATGCGATTTATGCGGTTCGATTTGATTGATTAACACCACAGAGTTTACTAACATCAGGCCCCGCATGGCCTTTTTCCACGAAAGCCCGCTGATATGACTAAGACACCTGGCTTTAACCATATGAGCTTCTTCTTGTGAAGCGAGTTCATGCGTGCTAACTTAACACAATTATCGCAGATAACAGTATGGCGATAGATTGATACACAGCAAACGATATAGATTCACACTATAAGCGATAGAGGTTGCGAGATACACATGATAAGCGATTACGATTAGCCGAGTTTTGTTTTGAATAGCTTTACGTTACGTTGCGACGCATCACAGTTATCGAGGAGGGTAGAATAGGTCCTCACTCAAACAACATCGTGAGCGTTACTGTACTCGATGAGATTGATCGTGACAGACTTGCGACCAATCTTGCGTCGATACAATGGCCCTGCGAGGTAGACTCTCGTGTCCATCGATTAGGCGATTGTATTGCGTTTGCAGACTTGCGTTAAGTCTCGCGATGATGCGATTTAGTTGTTACGCCTTGCGATTGAGTGTAGCGTGTTGAAAATAATCACAATAGTATAATAGGTCTAATAACGTTCAACTCCACATGGCACTTTCTTCACGGAACTTTGGTAGTATGATAAAGCACACCTTGCTTGACCCCTACTACTTTCATCCCGTGATTTGGTGTCACCTTTTGTCAAAACGCTTATGGCACCTTAGAATTTACTACGATCTTCGTGCACTGATCCAAATAATCCCGTGTGCACCCGTGATTAATCGTTCCTTGCACGTTTATCGTACCTCGTTCTAAGAGTGTAGTGAGGGTAAAACACATTATTTCGTGATATAGTATATAGTATGTGTGTGAATCTAGTCTAAGTGTGACGACTGGAGTGTGATAGATAAAACGAAAACAAGAGTTAATGTTACGCATAGTGGCAACATCGAGTAATAGAGTAGGTTCAAAACTTAGAAATTAACGTCGAAAATCGTATCATTACAACTTTATCCTACGCTTGCTAGATGTTTGATGTTGAAGAATTTCGCTGGAGCTGTTGTTGTTGTACTCAAGTTCGCGGTTCGATACGGCAGTTGCGGGTGAAGTGACCGTAACGGTTGCAGTTACTGCAATAGCGACAGTCAGCCCCAATTGGATGATGGTAGGTGCATGAGTAACACTGGGCATGAGCTCCAGTGTAAGCTCGTTTTGGAACCACCAGAACTGTTTGAAGAGGTTTCGGTTGTAGCAGTTCGGTTGTTGATGAGCTCGGGCTTGAAATCTTTCGTTTGCGGCTGGGTTTGTCGGTGTCTTGTGAAGAGGTGTCGTCGTTGGAGGATTCGTCTGAGGACTCACTTGCAGAATCCTTGGCTGATTTGTCGGAAGATCCGTCGGCAGATTTGTTAGAAGAATCGTTGGCAGATTTGTCAGAAGAATCGTTGGCAGATTTGTCAGAAGAATCGCTGGCAGATTCGTCAGAAGAATCGTCAGCAGATTCGCCAGAAGAATCGTCGGCAGATTCGTCAGGAGAATCGTCAACAGGATCTCCTGAAGTATTAGTGGCGATTGCTTGATAAGCTTGCTTGACATGATTCTTTGAGAAGAACCCTTCCATGAGTCGTTTGTTGTTGATTTCTGCGGCTAAGCGGTAGGTTTCTTCGATGGTAGCAGGTCTTGCAACTTCGACAAAATCACCCACACACTCAGGAAAGCCGCGAATGTACTTCGAAATGGCTTTTTCTGAAGTGTTGACTTGACTTGGGCAAATTATGCTAAGCTATTTGAACCTTGCGGTGTAGCCAGCGTTGTCACTTTCGTCTTGCTTGATTTTCCAGAATTCGTCTTCCAACTTCTGAATTTTGTAAGGGGGACAATATTCTTTCTTCATGCGCTCTTTCAGCTCATTCCAAGAGAGAGCGTAAGCTACAGAGATCCCACGTTTGTTACGTTCGGCGGTCCACCAGTCGAGTGCTCGCGATTGAAATACTCCGGTCGCGCAAGTAGTATGGAAACTATCGGGACACCCACTTTGACGAAGGGTAACTTCGATAGAATCGAACCACTGGAGTAGTTGAGTCACACCTCCTTCACCCGTGAATTCCATCGGGTCACAGGCTTTGAAGTGTTCGTAAAGAAAAGCAGTTTGCGGCGCTTCCGTCTTGGAGTCTTCCGAGGCTCGAGAGTTGCTGAGAGAGTGCACGCGAGCGGTAATTTGAGGAATAAGCTTTACCACTTCTTTGGTCACATGTGATGCAATCCTCTTATTGGCGCTTCGTTTGGCTATCCTCCTAGCTGTTCGTCTCGGGGTAGAATCGTTGGAAGGCATCTAGACAGGAAAAGACTAGGAATGAGATTCGATCATAATGATTTTTTTTGAGTTTCGTGATGCGATTAAGCGCGTTCCAAAACTTGGTGCGATAGTATAGTAGTAATACGAATCACATAGGAGCCACATAGGAGACACAAAGGTCCTAAGTTCTCACACAATGACTTGTTGTTCATACGTATATATATGTATTTATATAATTGTAATTTGTATTCATACACTTACAGGTCGGCTTGGAATATGCGAGGACACATTGAGGTGAGAAAACGAGAGCGAAGGCGATAGATTATGCATTAGTTCTGTTGCGAACATTCGGATTTCGTTTTAGATTGCGATGGCTGTGCGATTTGTGCATTTATAAAGCAGGTAGTGAAATTCGTTAAATCGAGAAATCGATAAAGCGTAAAGTTTCAAAACGTAAATAAGTTCCATCCAGTTGTAAAATTGGCGGGTCGTACGATAGAGTGCCTTGGGTGTTTAGGCGTCGACTACCCAAGGTAACCCAACTGGATTAGACAAGTTCGTGCACGCGCGTTGACCTAGAAGGCTTCATGCTTCCACTGGGATGCAGCTCATGGCATTCGTCTTCTTTGTCATCGCATGGCTCGAGTTGTTGTGATAGTCGAGTCCTTGGTGAGAGCTTTTTGTAAACCAATTTAGAGAGTGGAACGGCTTATTAAGGTACGGGTTTCACCCCTGACTTAACAGCTTCGTTCCTAATGGTGGTTATGCTCTTCGAATAAATTCGTGAGTTCCACTAGATTTCGAAATGGAGACTTTCATCGAGATGTGGATGTTACTCCTAACTCGATGAAAGGTTCTCGTGCCAGAAAAATGCGCTGAGTGAGCGATCTCATCGAGAGTTCTTGGTTTTCACACCTGGTCTCGACAGGATCACTCGGTTTCGTTATGCGAGTATTTTCGAAAACACGTGTATTGTGTTGGCCTTAGGAAAGGCTAAGTAATATTCAGACCTTAGGAAAGGCTTCTTCGCATGAAATTGTAGTACGCGGTGTTCACGCGAAGTAGTAGTTTTAGCGACTTCGAATGAAGGTAATAAGTAAGCCTGATACAAACCCTACTGGATTCGTACGAGTCGGCCTGTTGGTACTTAGACAATAGACTAGGTCAATCTCTAAGACGTCGACCCGGACTAGGTCGAGTCTGGCCTAATTCCCTATAGTTATGGCTCTGATACCAATCTGTCACACCCCAACCGATGGTGGAATCATTGGGGCGCGGCACTAGGCGAATCAGATTGCTCAAGAGAATCCATAACAACTTTATTGCATTAATATTTAATACATTCGTTATCCCATACTAAGAAATAATACAATCACATAATTTATCACAGATTTCTTGTCCTCACGAACAATACAAATCCGACAACCTAGAATTTAGTTGAGTTTCTAGACTTCCTAGCTTGATTTGATATAATCTGCGATCTAACCTGCAACATACGTTAAAATATACATATACAAAAGTATTGGTGAGTATACAGGTTTGATATGTATAGCATAATAGATAAAGAAAAAGTGTAGCGAATTTCCATATGCATAAACGTAACACACGACATATATACTCACAAAGCTGATACTACCAACTAAGTCCTCGATGCTCGAATATGCGATGGCAAACTAGACCCCGTCGGGCGCAATAGTACTATACTAGTCATGGTGGGACGTCGCGAGTATAAGCCCTAGCACATATGCAACTAGCATCACGTATATCTATGCACAACAGTTATTCGCAAGTGATAATTCGATTGATTAGATAATTCGTTTAATAAGTTCGATTTGTTAGAAACGTATGTTACACCCAAAATTAAACTAAAAAGGGTTCAAGTATACTCACAGTGCGTATTGGTTTGGATTGGCGGGATTATGCCCGAGAATATCCTGGTTATAGACTGATCACCTGAGTGTTTGGTGGCGCGTTAAATAATAACGGAATACGCGAAAGAGAATGAAAATTAGTTTAAGGGCTGGCCCGATCGGATGGCGTGCTGTTCGATCGGATGGCCTGCTGTTCGATCGGTTGGCCTGCTGTCCGATCGGATGGCCTGCTGTCCGATCGGATGGCAGCCTGTCCAGCTGATATTCGACTAATTTTGAAGGTTTTTCAGCGGTTTTGATTGGGACGGTGTTCCTTCATGCTAAACGACCGAAATTCCATCAAGTCCGACCCGTTCTATCGGCCGGGAACCACCCCGTTCCATCAGATCTGGCCGTTCTTATGGCTTTTCTCAAGTTTAACCCGAAATCACACATACTATGGTTAGGTAACTTAGGTTTGGTGAACTTAGGGTGACATCATCTTCAAGGCACCTCAAATCCTTAGGAATCACACAACTTCTTGATTAGAAAACATAGATTTAGACCTGATTTATGTAAAAACGTATGGAAATCACTCAGATCTGAGTCGTTCTTGCATGGGATGACATTACCCTTGAAGTTCATAAGAACTTCATGGTGACATCACCCTAGAATGCCCAAGATCCAGAGATTCCACGGTTAAAAGTGGAGATTTAATAGGTAGAAAGGTGTAGAATTTGTTATAGATCAAGGAAGTACAAGATTTGAGTTTAAAACTTACAAGAATCGCGAGAAATCGAGAGAAAAGTGGGTTGGAACGTCTGGTCGCACGAGAGCAGTCACATCAAGTGTTCTTGATGTGACTGAGGGGTATTTATAGGCAAAGGAGGTGAAAAGGTATGCTGGATCGGTTGGCCCGTTCGATCGGCTGGCCCGTCCGATCGGTTGGTATGTTCATCCGATCGACTGACATGTCTATCCGATCGGTTGGCATGTTTGTCCGATCGGCTGACATGTCTGTCCGATCGGTTGACATGTCTGTCCGATCGGTTGGCATGTCTTGTCCGATCGGTTGGACATGTCTTTTCCGATCGGTTGGACATGCCTCGTCTCAGCATTTGGATCTTGTGCGTTGCTCGTTGCGATGATTTTGAGCACACATATTCATTCATATTTATTTATTATTTATTGATTTATTATAATTAATCACAAACGGGTCGTATATACGTATTCGTATTCCACAGTTTCGATATAACAAGCGGTTTTCGATTCGAGTATGCGATTAGTAGCGACGTTTCGCGGCCATCAAGGAGGGTAGTATAGGTCCTTTCTCGATGTCATCGTGAACGTTATTGTGTTCTATGCCACAAAGACTAACGGGGTACCACTCACTCGTATTATCATCATCGTCACTACGACTGGAGCTATACCACTCACCCGAGGGTCTTTGTTAGCGTTAGTTGTCTGCGTTTCGACACCTCACGGCCACTGAGGAGGGTAGAATAGGTCCTCACTCAGTGTTATAGTGAGTGTTAGTGTTTGTGGTTGGTGTAGTATAGTGATAATGTATTTCGAAAATATGCGATTATCCTTCGAATAGCGATGTATGCGATATAGTTACATTATGATCCGAATCTCTAGTGCTAGGCGTAACGAGTATATCGAGTAGTAACAATGCACGAAAGTGCGGGTTGTTACAGTGACATTCAGGGTTATAATGTTTACTCGTTCCAAAATCAGTCCATTCGGACGGATGGACTAATGCCTAAAAAAGGCATTTTTTGATCTCAATGACGAGGTGAGTCTCCAGAAAAAATTTGGTGATTGAAATTTTTTTCGGGTTTTTAACGACCAAGCTGGGTTGTTCAGGGACACCGTGTGTGGTCTTCAGCTAACAGATTTGATGATGCGATCATGGATTGTGGAAACTAGTGGGGTAGTCATGATACTGGTGCAGAATGTTTATAATCTGGGTTATTTGACTATCTATGGGTCGTAACGTAAAATCCGCAATGCTGAAAAACTGACGTTTGGGGAAAAATTGTCATATTTTCGGCATAGTCGAGTTTTTTAGAGATAAAAGAGAACTGAATTGCTCAGTTTGAGGGGGAATTCAGTGATAAGATGTCAGAATTTGCAAAAATGAGGGGGAATAAAAATTTCATAGAATATATTGAAATTCTGGCATTTTTGAAACTCGTGACAATGCAATAGTATTCGGGTGGTTCCAACTTCAGGATTGTCTGGGGATGCATAGGATCTGGATTTGTGATTTTGTGATCATAGGAAGTTCAGACTCTACAAATCAGGGTCAGATTGACGTCTTAGGGTTTGAGTCCCGGGTCTTCGTCAAACCAGTCAGCAGGATTAGCATCAGGAGATGATACTTATAAGATATCACAGACATGTGATAGTCTAATGTGTCAGAATGGTTAATCTTCGAGCAAATGAATTGTTTTTCAGACTAACCGCCGGGGAATGAAGATGTTTGTTGGTTAAGTTGTTACCGGAACTAGCGGAGAAGACTATATGTCTGTTATCGTGATTGAAGAGGAAGAATGTGAATTTGATCGTGAATGAATGTTTCTAAGAATCTGAATGTGTTACCAGATGCTTCGTTATCCGATGAAGATTTGTTTATTGTGGAGAATACCATTTACACGGATCTATCATTCTAGAAGGTGTTGAACGTTGATCAATGGAAAACGGGATTTCAGATTTTCAGGGGTAATCACAGATTTGACATTAACCAGTGGGGTATTTGAAGTTTCTATCAATTGCCGGTTAGGGTTTTATACAATACTCAGATCGAGCAAGCGGAATGCGAGATCATGGTGATTAAATGTTATATCAAAAACCGAACACGGATGTGGTCAAAGATGAAACAGAGATTGCTGCATTGATTGGTTTCAAGTTGATGATTGTTCGTGAAGATTGCAGTTTAGCAAATCAGATGAGGAGTCGTGAACTGTGCAAACAAAGACCTGAAGATTCATTTCAGGGGGAATTGGTTCAAACATTGTCAAAGCAAACCCTGATCATCAATCTAGGGGGAATCTATTGAAGATTTCAAGATGCCTGATTGAAGTTGCAAAATATTTGAAGTTGCAGAATATTCAAACATAGCTCAAGGTTTTCAATATTACAATTCGACAGTGATGGCAACGAGGGAATCTGTTGGTGCATATTGTGTGTGTCCGCCACTGTACGAATAGGCTAGATAGAGCGTGCGTTGAATATTGTATAGAATAGTGTGTATAACGGATAAGGTTATGTTGTTGTCATAGTCCATTCGGACGGATGGAGTCCATCCGGACAAATAGACAACATGTTCATCCGTTAAAACCCCATCCGACATAGGTTTTGTAGTGTAAAAGGTCCATCCGGACGGATGGAGTCCATCCGGACGGATGGACATAGGTTCATTCGGGCGGATAGGCTATTGCCTGTAAATAGGGATGTGGGGTTCCCATTTGGACAAGCTTTTTGTTCTCTATGGGGAGATGTTGTCCAACTGGTTTCACGGGTATGTAACTTTCAAATATCAATAGAAACCAGATTATAAGTGATTGTTCGGTGTCGTTTCTATCTTCTACTCATTTCTTATCACCTAACAGATCATCTCGGGACCAAAGCTCCGTCAAACTCGTCGGATCCTGGAATATCATACTTCTTTTGGCAGATGAAAATCCCCTGTTTAGACATGAGAACTTCTATCCCGGGGAAATACTTGAGATTCCCTAGGTCTTTCATTTCAAACTTTGAAAACATATTCCTTTTCAGCTGTGCTATTCCTTCTATATCATCTCCGGTAATAATCATGTCATCTACATATCTGATCAAGCAAGTTACAAGGCCATTTCTTTTCTTGAGGAACAGAGTATGATCAATGTTACTTTGGTAATACCCATACTCTTTCATGGCCAAAGTGAACTTTCCAAACCATGCCCGAGAAGACTGTTTTAGCCCGTATAGGGACGTTTTCAACCGACAAACTTCCCCTTCTTTAAAACCCCCTGAAAAACCTAGAGGTGCTTCCATGTAGACTTCTTCCGTTAGGTCTCCATGGAGAAAGGCATTTGTAACATCAAACTAGTGAAGAGGCCACTCCTTATTGGCTGCTACAGAGAAGAGAACTCTGATGGTGTCCATTTTTGCAACCAGAGAAAATGTCACAGAGTAATCGATCCCATACATCTGAGTGTACCCCTTGGCTACAAGCCGAGCATTATATCGCCCAATGGAACCATCTGGTTTATATTTGATTGAATACACACACCGGCATCCAAGAGTTTTCTTTCCTTTAGGAAGAATGCACTTCTCCCATGTGTTGTTTTTCATAATGGCACGCATCTCCATTTCCATTGCTTCTTCCCAGTTCTTCTTACATTGAGCTTCCTTTACGGAATGAGGTATTTGTTCAGAGTATAGTGAAGTAACAAATACTTTCTCACTGTTAGATAAGTTCCCGTTGACCATATTAGCTACAGGATACCTTGAATTTCTGGTTTCCCTCTCTGGGGAGTACCGTTTGGAGGAACCCCTCTATTGGCTCTAGGAGGGAGAGAGTATTGTTGATGCAGTTTTTGTGTATGTCGCTTGTTCTTATTACGCTTGTAATGAAATGTAATGTATGGTCTTTTAGTTTATCGAGTCTGTATGTTTTGGTCGAGTCGACCAAGTCAAGATATCCTCATATCTTGACTTGGTACGACATTTTCATAGTTTTTGTTTGTAATGCAGTGCATGTATGCAAATCTGCAAGTGTTTGGCTCTTGTTTAATATATTTCTGCATAACTGTCTGTCTTTGGTTTGCTGTTTGCAGCCTCCCATGAAGAACCCATTCTTTATGGGATATGAACATCACGAAGAACATTCTTCGTACATAATATGGTTCTTCGTAGAGATGTTTCACGAAGAACCTAGTTCTTCGTGGGCTTGAATTCTTCGTGGGCCCAGTAACATTCTTCGTGATGTTACTGGGCCGAGGGTCTATATATAGCAACAATGTGTGCAGAACAGGTTAAGAGAGCTTTGGTGAGTCTGTAAACACTGTGTGTATGTGTTTGTAATTGTTCTCCTCCATTTAATCAAGATAGTGAATCTTTGGTTACTTGTGTGCTTTATACTATGCTTTGGTTTCATTCTTACAAGGATTCCGCACTTGTAAGTGTGTTCTAACAACAAGAAAGTAGGTTTCTTGATCCTCCAAGTGGACCTACAAGTGGTATCAGAGCTTTGGCTCTCTTTCTTGTTGAAAACCAAGCATAGTGAGTTGTTTGATCAAGTTGTGAAGCATCTTGGAAGTGTTCTTGAGCTTAAAATAAGATATTGAGTTTCTGTAAGAAAATGGCTTAAAAACTTAAGAAATCTTGTTGTTTTGCTGAAATTTTTTACAAAAACCTTTTTAAAATACATGGAAACATGCTAAAATACGGGTTTTCTTGAAATTTCTTGCAAATCTTTAGCTCGACAACTTTTCCGGAAAAGGTTTTGACCGGAGAAACCACTGGAATATTCCTTTTGTTGAAGGATATTCTTGTACTTTCTCTAAAAATTGAATTTTTAAATGTTTATCTATTAACCATTTGAGTCATTCACCAAACAACTTTCTAAGTTTTAGGGATAAGATTCTGCTTTTTAAAGTAACTTTTCACCTACCAATCTACGAAAAACCTCCCTGTGAAAAACCTCATCGACGAAGAACGTAAGGGTGAAGAACCCATTCTTCGTGAGTTGGCCTCCGACGAAGAACTATTCTTCGTGAGTTGGCCTCCGAGGAAGAACCCACCCCTGCGAAGAATCATTGTCAACGAAGAACCCTGGTTTTTCGTTGAAATACGTTCTTCATGGAGTCTATTCTTCGTGAATCAGTTCTTCGTGTAGTTGGTTCTTCGTGACTCCAACAGTTAAATATTTTTCACAGAAGGTTTATATTTCAATCATTGTTAGTTATTTCAATTTTTCAAGTACTTATCTTAAAAACAACAATAAAAAATGAGTATGAGTCCTTGGGATTGGAGTGATAGCTCGAGTATAATCCATGATCCTTCACAATGGATCAAGGGATTAATGCCCAAATAAGAAATTACCGCTAATCAATGGGCATGTCTCGCAAATTAAAATCAAAGCATTCAAAATCTTCTCTTAAGCGAGAGTGAAACTGGAAGCAACAATCATCCACCAAAATTGAATCATATGAACGATTATCCATCATGGAAAATTCGTTTTCATACGTACGTTATAGGGCAAAATACCGAGTTGTGGACATGTTTTACTACACCGTACAATGAAGCTATCGAAGAAGCAGGTTCAAATCCACTTCCCTTGGCGGGAATGAGCGAAACTGATAAAAAGGCGTATGATCTTGAGAAGAAAGCCTTTGCTATTCTTACTCAAGAACTTCATAGAGTTATCTATCATCAATTTGCCTATTGTACAACTACAAAGAATTTGTGGGATGTCTTGGTAGCTAGAGGAGAAGGGAATGCAGCAACAAGAAAGATCCGACACAATCTTTTGAAAAAGGAGTTTGAAGGATTCTTGTTCATGGAAAATGAAACGCTCAATGACATGGCTACTCGGTTCTATCATCTTCTTAGTGAGATGCACTCATATCGGGTTAATGCAACACAACAAGAGATGATCCACATCTTTGTTGATGCTTTACCACCCAAATGGAGTCAACTTATTGACTTGCTAAAGCATACCAGTGTTCTAGATATGCTCACTATTTATGAATTCGTTCAAAATCTTGAGAACAAGAATGAAGAACAAATACGAAAGGCAAAATGAATTCCAGTTCCACAAAATCCTGAGATGTATTTTGGAGGTATTAACACCGGAGTTAGTACCAATCAGCAACCGAAGCTTCAAACCGCGTTTGTGTCAAATACAAACCCTTATGGACAACCATTTGACCCAAAAGCCTTCCTACCACAACCCCAGCCAGCTCAATCCTTTGGTTCTCTTACAAACCCTTATGGCTAACCTTTTGATCCAAAAGCCTATCTTCCTTTCCCACAAGCTGCTCCACAACAAACCCAACAACAACAACCTTCTCAACCAGCCCCTCAACAAGCCTTCTATGGTAACAACAACTCTCAACACTCAAATCCTAACACCGTCAGATTTGATACCTTAAACTTCACCAAAGTCAGTGTGGAAGGTGCTCAGGAACATATAGAATTTCTAAACACAATGGTGAGTGCTTATTGTGGATTAGTCGTCGGTTAAATTGGGAACATTAATTTGACAGATGAATACTATCAACAAATAGACATGGAGGAAATGGATCTGATGGATATAAAATGGGCATTTGCAAGTGCGGTGAGAAGAGCTAAGGACTACATGAGATGAACGGGTAGAATAAGCTTGGAAAGTAAACAGGATACTAAGTATGGTTTTGAAAAGAATGCAGTTACGTGCTTCAATTGTGGTGAGAAAGGTCACTTCAAACGAGAATGCACTTGACCCAGCAGATAAGGAAATCAAAATCTTTTCTGAAACCAATCAAGATCATCCAACGCAAATCAAGTGAACAACGAAAGGAGCATTGTAGCCGTTAACAACCCGGGTAACTCAAACCAGTCTGGGCCTTCAAACTCAAATAGGGCCTTAGTAGTTCATGCAGATGAAGGATATGATTGGTCAGTTCAACTGGGAAATGAGGGAAATGAAGGAAATGGAGGAACTGTTTGTTATGCTAAGATCATCAAGTATATCAAACATGTTCACAGAGAGGAGTTTTCTGAGGATGATGATAGTTTTGGGTATAGTGGTAGTTCGGATGAGGAAAGCTCGAGTGCGGGTGGTTATGGTTCAGATTCGGATGTAAAGGAAAATCTTGATGCTGAGGTTGACAGTTTACTGAAGGAAGCTGATGAACTGAAAGAAGCTGGGGAGCTGAAAAGCCAGAAATCTGTGCTGATAAGGAAAGCTGAAGTTGCATCCAAGGAAATGGAAAAATTCTTCACCGAGGATGGATCTATGTCTTATCAAACTGCCTTTATGGTAAATGTTACAGTTTCGACTAGTAAGGTACACACCGAAACTCCTAGTGTATCTTAGTTATAGTAGTAGGCCCCTCTTTTGAAGAATGGTGGGGGCGGTGGGAGTTTGAATTCACTCCTTCCTACCACAACAACCCACCACAACAACCATCAGAGGAGCCATACTTTCAAGCGGTAACACCACCACCACTACCAGCAGAGGAACCACCTCTGCCACCACCCGAACGACCAAGACGAAGGAGAAATGCATGCATGTCCATGCGAGGGGGACCAAGATTTAGCTCCCCTCAAGCTTCTAGCAACTACCCTCCAATTCCTAAAGATCCACAAATGGGTGGACCTTCACATACTGTACCAGAAATCGATGTTACACCGGCCACCTTTGCACTACTGCCACCACCAATGGGTTTTGAAAACCCAATTCCGACCTACCCAGAAATGATTGGGTATAACCCGTTCGACTCACAAGCTCCTACTAGTTATAACGACCAACCACCTATTTACGACCCATACGTCGAAGCAGTCAACTATAACGCTCTCTACCCTTCACCGTTCCCGCCTGCATACCCAACTGGGTATCCTGTCCATGGGTATCAATACCCTCCACCTCAACCACGGCCACAGCCACAACCTCAACCTCCACCCCAACAACAACAAGAAATCTTGTAAAGGGTGCAAGATGTTGAGCGTAGAGTGGAGAGAGGTGAAAGAAACACCTAAAAGTTCTTTAAGGGTCTCGTGAAGTTTATCAAAGGAAAGAGGCATGACGGTTGAAGACCTCTACTTTATATTGTATTTAAATTAAGTCCCTGCATGGACATTTCTTTTTAAGTATCAGTCCCTGCGAGGACTTGTTTTTCTTTTTAGCCCCTGTGTGGACAATTCATGTTATTCAAAGACCCGTTTAGGGCAGTTGTGTAGTTTTTAGTGCTATTAACGGAATTTTTCTTTTCAAATTCATACATATGTATTTTCATTACATCAACATGCAAACAATCATTTCAATTTTAAATTGATCTGCCAAGAAATTTCAAAAGATTTGCTTAAAGGTATAACCTAGCCAATATATTAATGGCTATGATGGTATGACCCTCTTAAGACAATATGTAACACCTGTGCCTTCACGGCCATCAAACAAATACCAAACCAATGAAATATTATATTTCATACTTGGGATTTGTAAAAATATGTGTATCAGTTGCACATATCAATTCTTGTTCGATTTCAAGCTCTAAATCGCTTTCTGGAAGGTTATACGCGCACTGATGTGTAGATATAACCAGTTTAATCCAACGAACACTCCGGAATAAGTGAAATAGGCTTAACATACCTTAAATAACCTTTACACAACTTAGATATAAGTTTTGGAAGGTTTGGTGTGGTGAAATCAAAGTTTAATCGCTTACAGGGACTAAAGTTGACAAACTGCGAAAGTATGCCAATTTGAACTGTAACAGACCTTCCGGGACATGAACATAAGTTAAACATACCATAAATATCCTTTACATAGCTTAGAAATAGGCTTTGAGGTGTTCGGTATGCTAAAATAAACTTTTGTGTCATTCAGGGACTAAAAGCGTCAAAAAGTGCACAAGTTTGCATTTTTACGCGTAACTTACGTTCTGAATACATCCGGACATCCAAAAATTTATGTAAGCACTAAAATATTTTATTTTAGTGTTCGCCATAAGAAAAATCCATTCGTCGCGTCATTTGGTTCGTTTTTCGCGCTTATGCGCATTCCGTCGTAATTAAGCGAACATCGCGTTCGTACGGCCAAACGAACCGACATCCATCATATTTTTGAACATATTTTAAGTTCCCTATACTTTAACTTCATTTTAGAGCTTTGAAATGGGGTTAACGGGCCTTAAACGTGTCGAAAATGGGCTGAATGCATGACAGGGACCAAAAGTGTAAATCTGCCAAACTTAAGCCTAGCGGTGCGCTACACTTTTAGCGTAGCGGTGCGCTAGGGGTCTGCTGACCAGATTCAGAGTTTTTAAACAGCAGGCTGCAGCTGTTTGATCCTCCACCACATGTTCCCAATTGCCTAGTCATGATGATAAGAACCATTTTAAGCTTCCATAAGGTTCCGACAAGTGTACGGGTTGGATCATGGCACGTTTTCCATGAACGATCCTAACGGTTCGGGTATTCCTATAAATACCCAACCCACACAACCTCATTTTGCACAAGAATTCTGATTTGAGAGCTCTAAGTTGAAACCATTGTTTCATACCTGAGTTCTTGGATCGGGATTAGCATTCGGGGACCCTTCGTAAGTATTCTTTCGTTCTTTTCCTTATTTTTACTGCTTTTCGAGTCGGAAAGTCAAACTTTGTTTGACTTTCAGCGTTGACCAGTAATGGTCAATGCGAAGTTCGTTTGAACTTCGCAACGTGAGTGTAATCACGTTGGTCATAGTCCCTTGGGACTATGCCCACTGATTACCACGTTGTCTAGGGTCGTAGGGTAGGCGATCTAATAAATCGCCTATACCTTCGAACCCGACCCAGTTTGGTCGATCATTAGGATCCGACCAAATACATTAGGTGACCATAGTAGGTAGGGAATAACCTTCCGAGGTTATACCCTATGGTCGCTTCGTTTAAGTAGTTGTATGATAGGTAGTTTATATGCCTTAGGTAAATTACCAGAATACCCTTTTCATGTATAATTGGTAATTAAGCATAAGTAACCTAAACTTTTGTCACATAACTGATTTTGTAACATGTTTAGGCATATAACACTTGTCATAGGACTAGTTAGGCGATCCGAACGCGTTTCACGCGAACGACGCGTTAAAGTAGCATAAGCTACCTAAACGGGTCGTAATGGGTCGTAGGCAGTTATGTTAGGTTTCATTTAGTATGTAGGCTTTGTTAAACCATATCACACGAGTCTCCACACTCGTTTGGTTTACAAACCCTAATGCTTCCCAGTCTTCCGATTTAGGTCCGGTTATTTAACATAGTTACCTATATTAGGTGCCGTTTGATTCCGAGATCTCTAGCACTGTTTGGTGGTTATCTTTAGACAACTGAGCAATCTCAAGTGAGTATATAGACCCCTCTTTTACTGTTTTCCAAACTGTTTTGGGGTGGAACACATGTGCCTACTTGTTACTTTCCTGCTTTCCTGTTTTCACATCATATACCGACTATGTTTGTTAGTACATTATAGTACATGATTCCATTACTTTTCTGCTATGTATGTTGACTGATAACATGCTAAGCACATTGATTTACATGACTTTTCTGCTTTGTATGTTAACTTAGCATACTTAGTACATCATTTTACATTGCATCTCTGTTGCATATGTTCCAGTAACATATGGACACATTGTTTTACAGCTCTACCTTGTATGTTTACTCTAGCATACTAGGTACATTATCTTCATATCATGCTTACATTTTGGTATGACATTTGGTTTGTTTAACGGGTCTATATAACATTCATTAACATTTGCTACGCCGCCCGGTAGTAGGTAGTGGTACCATAGGACTTGACAAATCCCGTTCCGGACATCCCAGGGAAAGGGGATGAAAGGAATGACCGAATCCGAATACATATTCTTTTGATAACTCACTTTTACATAGTTATCCGGCTGTCTCAAGGCTTGAATGTTTGCGTTTAACATACTGCATAAGTGTTTGTATCAGTAAAGCATGCATTATTCTACAAAACATAACTTTGATTTAAACCAAGTTTTACTTCAATACTTTGTTTTGTACATTTTTACTTATGGTTTAAGTAGTCTAAATTTTACTTACCATACATATCATTTTGGTTATACATTACTTGACTACTTTTAGATTATAAACATTTGACATGGATATTTGACATAGACATTTGACATGGATAATTGACATAGACATTTTGACATGATTTACATCTTGACATGAACACTTTGATAGTTTGGTTTGGTTTGGTTTGATTAAGTGATTAAGTAACGATGTGTGTGTAATATGATACAAGCATGGTGGATACGCCGCTGGTACTTCCTATATATAAGTGTTTGTATGGTATTACATGTCGTAACGTTATTTGAATCATTTCAGTTTGAGACATAGAACATTTCATACAAATAACATACTTTTCACAAGACATTGATTTATAAACAACTTATCTTATACAAACACATTTTACTTGGTTATTCATTTAACCTTACATTTATTTATACTTATCATCTGATCTTATCGTTTTTCAAATGATTTAAAAGACAAAGCAAATAACAAGGTTCATGACTAAACATTTTCTCAAACATAAGTCATGAATCTTATTTTCACAAAACCTATGTATCTCACAAGCATTTTTATGCTGACGTACCTATTTTCACATGTGTTTTTCAGGAGCTGTTGCATAAGATGATCAAGATACACATAGGCTGACTTGGGCTTTAGTGAAAATAAAAGATGCAAGACTAGTTAATTATGTTGTAATTTCTTTGTTTGTTAAGACATTGTAACACTTTTAATCAATAAAACAAAACTTCAATTGCCATGGATTTGAGACAATTAATTCTGTTTCAACACTCCCCGACATTTCCGCCACGTTTTGTATGTTCTACGTGGTCGGGGTGTGACAGAAAAGATGGTATCAGAGCCAATGGTTATAGGGAATTAGGTTATTAGTAATGCTTTGACCTAGTCTATAACCTTCTTAGGACCCTAACGCGAGTTTACTTGCGTTTAGTCATAAAACAATACTGTCGCCTATCCTTAGGCGACAACCGCAACAAGAACATAAATTTCAAAACCGCTTTGAAAACTAATCATCTGTTCTAGGATGATTGATTACTAGGTTTTGAACCCTCTATTGTAAGGTTTTGAACTCTCTGTTATATGGTTTTGAACCCCTTTGAGTTTTCAAAACTCTAGTCAAGGTTTTGGGTTTTTAATAATGTGAACACGTGCAAACTGGAAGGGTGAATGCCTGTATTCTGGGTTTTCTGGCTAGGCAAGCACTTCGTATACATCTCATCAGACGCGAGACCAGTTGTGCTTACCTGGGAATTCTTGGGATGAGTGTTCACTTATAGGCGAGCATGTCTTCGCGATACATTATTTTTGACCCATTTACTTTGATTTGTCACCATCTCATTTGTTTGCCTTAGGTAACAAACAAATGATCACAATTTTCATTCGTTACCATTCTGTATTGATTATCCAATAACCTTTCACTCGTTTCTTCCTCTGCCTTTCTTTTTCTTCAAGAATGTCTCTTCATCACGAGGACGCCCAGATATCTGAGCAAGCAGCCAAATTCGCTCAGCGAATAGGCGAAGTAGTCCTGAAGACTGTTGAATTAGCTACTGCCATGTATCATCTCCAGGATGAAGCCACTCAAGAGTCACCAAGACAGGCAGGACCTAGTCAGGCGACAACACCATCAGCCAATAAACCAATCGAGGAATCAAAGACCATGGATGAACGATCCCCTAAGAAGTCAAAGAAGCGAAAGGCTTCTCAGAACTTCGCCATGGTCGCTCACAATGGTAAAGCAGTCCCCAACCAACCAGCTCAACCCCCTGCTAGGTGTGTATGGCTTTTCCTATGATACCTACATCAAGGAACTATGTACCTTACAAACTACTCTTGTGATTTCTCTCTTTCAAATGATTGCTCATGATTCCCTCAAAAAAATTTTAAGTACTCGTTTCACTCTAAGAAACATAGTACAGAAAATTAAGTGACATTATGAGTAATCGTGCTTTTCGCACATCTGTGCCTTTAAATCCTTGGTTAGATAACTAAGGGTGTTTTCAAATCTCATACCCATTACATTTTAATTTTTCAACATACACAGTACCAGTATTTCAAAACAATCTTCATGATCTCAAAACATTTCATATAGTTTGAAAACAATTTTTCTAGATGCATTGTCTATGTTATTTCAAAAACATTGGCCATGTTATCAAAACCAACCTTTCTAATTTCAAAATATTTCATATAGTCTGAAGACAATATTAACACAATACATTTTCTGATCAAGTGCATGATTTCGAAAAGCATCATTCATGTCTTTCAAAAACCTTATACATAATTTCAAAATTTATCTCGCATGATTTTAAAACATTTTTGTAAATATATCTACCTAATACACCTACTTTATGATTTCAAAAAGTATTATATTTAAGGTTTCAAAAACGTTAAACACATTTTTCTTAAAAGAACCCCATGCATAGTTTTCAAAAATATTTTCCTCATACATTGACTTAACCTTCAAAATTCTGCTTCATATGTCGCCTTGACATATCAAGCATCTCAACTTCTTAAGCATTTTACATCATGTTTTGACCTAAGCACGTCCAGTGCAAGGTTTCAAAACATCTCCAACTTTTAAATCCATATGGGATCTTTTTATCCTCACAATTAGATCCTTGTGGATGTTTATCATTCAAATCAGAGTCCTTAATTGGATTCCTTATGTACCTTAATTCGAACACTTCGGTTCCAAATAATTGAAGTCGAATTTTCTTTTTGAATCTTTCTATCTTTATAGTTGGATTCTTGATAACGTTTAAAGTACCAAATGAAATCCACGGAATGGATTCCTAGTGTGCTTTAAATGCATGTACGCAATTTACAAGACAAATTAACAAACAATTTTGTGGTTATGTGATATGTGTTTATGTGTTCTCCTCTATGATTTTTGTGTTTTTGTATACTCTGGATATTCGTTATCCAAATCCTCGTAGAATCTTTCATATCTTCATATGAGGGATTCGTAGCAGGATATTCAAAAGGTACTACCTTTAATCCTTAAATGGGCTTCTATGTAATAGTTAAGACCCTTGGATTATATAGTACCACTCCATGATTCATAAGAGACCCTTTAGTGGTCTAGTCAAAAAGATTGATTCACAATTTGGTTAAAAAAATGACATCTAGTGATGTAGCTGAACAGACTCCTTGATAGTCTATTTAAATCATTTATTGATTTAGTCTAAAGGACTCCATGGCGGTCTAAGTCACGCTCATCACAGGATTTTTCATTTGGTTTTACCCTACACATTATAAAATAGACTGTGTGAACTGTGCAAGGAATTCTCTAATTATGTATGCGCACATAATTGTGAAATTTAGTGCACAGAAATCCAGTAAGATTTATTATGTGAAAGAACCGATAGCGACAACAATAACAAAATGAGGACGATGTAATGGAGGTACGGTGGACGCACCAATGATGCTTTATATACTTGTATATATAGGTATCCCTCTTACGTTGCAATCATGATGATTATTAAAGTTACTAGAAGTTCAGAAATCTAGCCAATATTGTTCGATCTTTTCAACTTCATGTTTTAAACTCTTACAAGTTTCCTCTAAATAAATTTCGGGACGAAATTTCCTAAAGTAGGGGAGACTGTAACACCTGTGCCTTCACGGCCATCAAACAAATACCAAACCAATGAAATATTATATTTCATACTTGGGATTTGTAAAAATATGTGTATCAGTTGCACATATCAATTCTTGTTCGATTTCAAGCTCTAAATCGCTTTCTGGAAGGTTATACGCGCACTGATGTGTAGATATAACCAGTTTAATCCAACGAACACTCCGGAATAAGTGAAATAGGCTTAACATACCTTAAATAACCTTTACACAACTTAGATATAAGTTTTGGAAGGTTTGGTGTGGTGAAATCAAAGTTTAATCGCTTACAGGGACTAAAGTTGACAAACTGCGAAAGTATGCCAATTTGAACTGTAACAGACCTTCCGGGACATGAACATAAGTTAAACATACCATAAATATCCTTTACATAGCTTAGAAATAGGCCTTGAGGTGTTCGGTATGCTAAAATAAACTTTTGTGTCATTCAGGGACTAAAAGCGTCAAAAAGTGCACAAGTTTGCATTTTTACGCGTAACTTACGTTCTGAATACATCCGGACATCCAAAAATTTATGTAAGCACTAAAATATTTTATTTTAGTGTTCGCCATAAGAAAAATCCATTCGTCGCGTCATTTGGTTCGTTTTTCGCGCTTATGCGCATTCCGTCGTAATTAAGCGAACATCGCGTTCGTACGGCCAAACGAACCGACATCCATCATATTTTTGAACATATTTTAAGTTCCCTATACTTTAACTTCATTTTAGAGCTTTGAAATGGGGTTAACGGGCCTTAAACGTGTCGAAAATGGGCTGAATGCATGACAGGGACCAAAAGTGTAAATCTGCCAAACTTAAGCCTAGCGGTGCGCTACACTTTTAGCGTAGCGGTGCGCTAGGGGTCTGCTGACCAGATTCAGAGTTTTTAAACAGCAGGCTGCAGCTGTTTGATCCTCCACCACATGTTCCCAATTGCCTAGTCATGATGATAAGAACCATTTTAAGCTTCCATAAGGTTCCGACAAGTGTACGGGTTGGATCATGGCACGTTTTCCATGAACGATCCTAACGGTTCGGGTATTCCTATAAATACCCAACCCACACAACCTCATTTTGCACAAGAATTCTGATTTGAGAGCTCTAAGTTGAAACCATTGTTTCATACCTGAGTTCTTGGATCGGGATTAGCATTCGGGGACCCTTCGTAAGTATTCTTTCGTTCTTTTCCTTATTTTTACTGCTTTTCAAGTCGGAAAGTCAAACTTTGTTTGACTTTCAGCGTTGACCAGTAATGGTCAATGCGAAGTTCGTTTGAACTTCGCAACGTGAGTGTAATCACGTTGGTCATAGTCCCTTGGGACTATGCCCACTGATTACCACGTTGTCTAGGGTCGTAGGGTAGGCGATCTAATAAATCGCCTATACCTTCGAACCCGACCCAGTTTGGTCGATCATTAGGATCCGACCAAATACATTAGGTGACCATAGTAGGTAGGGAATAACCTTCCGAGGTTATACCCTATGGTCGCTTCGTTTAAGTAGTTGTATGATAGGTAGTTTATATGCCTTAGGTAAATTACCAGAATACCCTTTTCATGTATAATTGGTAATTAAGCATAAGTAACCTAAACTTTTGTCACATAACTGATTTTGTAACATGTTTAGGCATATAACACTTGTCATAGGACTAGTTAGGCGATCCGAACGCGTTTCACGCGAACGACGCGTTAAAGTAGCATAAGCTACCTAAACGGGTCGTAATGGGTCGTAGGCAGTTATGTTAGGTTTCATTTAGTATGTAGGCTTTGTTAAACCATATCACACGAGTCTCCACACTCGTTTGGTTTACAAACCCTAATGCTTCCCAGTCTTCCGATTTAGGTCCGGTTATTTAACATAGTTACCTATATTAGGTGCCGTTTGATTCCGAGATCTCTAGCACTGTTTGGTGGTTATCTTTAGACAACTGAGCAATCTCAAGTGAGTACATAGACCCCTCTTTTACTGTTTTCCAAACTGTTTTGGGGTGGAACACATGTGCCTACTTGTTACTTTCCTGCTTTCCTGTTTTCACATCATATACCGACTATGTTTGTTAGTACATTATAGTACATGATTCCATTACTTTTCTGCTATGTATGTTGACTGATAACATGCTAAGCACATTGATTTACATGACTTTTCTGCTTTGTATGTTAACTTAGCATACTTAGTACATCATTTTACATTGCATCTCTGTTGCATATGTTCCAGTAACATATGGACACATTGTTTTACAGCTCTACCTTGTATGTTTACTCTAGCATACTAGGTACATTATCTTCATCTCATGCTTACATTTTGGTATGACATTTGGTTTGTTTAACGGGTCTATATAACATTCATTAACATTTGCTACGCCGCTCGGTAGTAGGTAGTGGTACCATAGGACTTGACAAATCCCGTTCCGGACATCCCAGGGAAAGGGGATGAAAGGAATGACCGAATCCGAATACATATTCTTTTGATAACTCACTTTTACATAGTTATCCGGCTGTCTCAAGGCTTGAATGTTTGCGTTTAACATACTGCATAAGTGTTTGTATCAGTAAAGCATGCATTATTCTACAAAACATAACTTTGATTTAAACCAAGTTTTACTTCAATACTTTGTTTTGTACATTTTTACTTATGGTTTAAGTAGTCTAAATTTTACTTACCATACATATCATTTTGGTTATACATTACTTGACTACTTTTAGATTATAAACATTTGACATGGATATTTGACATAGACATTTGACATGGATAATTGACATAGACATTTTGACATGATTTACATCTTGACATGAACACTTTGATAGTTTGGTTTGGTTTGATTAAGTGATTAAGTAACGATGCGTGTGTAATATGATACAAGCATGGTGGATACGCCGCTGGTACTTCCTATATATAAGTGTTTGTATGGTATTACATGTCGTAACGTTATTTGAATCATTTCAGTTTGAGACATAGAACATTTCATACAAATAACATACTTTTCACAAGACATTGATTTATAAACAACTTATCTTATACAAACACATTTTACTTGGTTATTCATTTAACCTTACATTTATTTATACTTATCATCTGATCTTATCGTTTTTCAAATGATTTAAAAGACAAAGCAAATAACAAGGTTCATGACTAAACATTTTCTCAAACATAAGTCATGAATCTTATTTTCACAAAACCTATGTATCTCACAGGCATTTTTATGCTGACGTACCTATTTTCACATGTGTTTTTCAGGAGCTGTTGCATAAGATGATCAAGATACACATAGGCTGACTTGGGCTTTAGTGAAAATAAAAGATGCAAGACTAGTTAATTATGTTGTAATTTCTTTGTTTGTTAAGACATTGTAACACTTTTAATCAATAAAACAAAACTTCAATTGCCATGGATTTGAGACAATTAATTATGTTTCAACACTCCCCGACATTTCTGCCACGTTTTGTATGTTCTACGTGGTCGGGGTGTGACACAATAAATCCTTGTTAACATAAAAAAAACATGTTAACACTCCTGGCAGTGTGGCTTGAGAAACCACATCAGCCTTCAAAGTACTTGGATTCTTCCAAGCCCTTACATAGACTAAATGATCAATGTGAATCATGGCTAATAACATAGAATATGATGTCTATAACAAAACATCCCTTAAAGATGTTATTTGTTTTGCCTACGGGCCAATTTATATTGTTTTCATTACAAATATAGTTATAACCTATAACTTTTTGTCAAAAGGCGATGAACTATGTTCGACCCTTAAAACCTTTTATCTAAAAAGATCTTAATTATATTTCAAAATTGTCCAAGTGACAAGGCCTTTTGTGCCATCTAAATGTACTTCGAGACGAGCCTTTGTGCTATATAAAAGTGTCTATACGACATTGACAGTTGTGACATATGTCCCCTGACTAATATATGTAAAGGATTATATCTTGTTTAAATGCCTTTGAAGGTTCATTTGTAACCTAGCCTAATTATAATCAAATAATTTCAAATATACTTCCCTCATAAATATTAAACTTATTGGCCTATATGGTTATTTTATACCATGGCTATTCAATCATCAAATACGATGATTCGCTATGCGATAACTGAACAAATTATTACTTGACTTATAGCATTCAAATCTGCACAATGGTTGGCTCAGATGAAGCTCACAGTCACCCAGTTGATGGGAATAATAATACAAGATTGAATTTTACTGTCGCTAAACTGTATGTCACACCTTGGCTTTGCGGAAGCGTGGGTTTATTTGGTGTGACTTCTTAATATCATAGCAACAGTCATAACAATGCTATATGATAAAAACATGAAATATTCAACCATTAATAAAGTTTAGAAAAATCCCATTTTCAACAATCTCAAAATAAGTTACAAACCTTAACTTGATTTAATTGAGTTTATAAAGACTTAGCAAAAGACTTTAAACAATACTAGGTTTAGGGGTATGTAACCCGTCCAGGAAGAGGTTACACCTTCTAAACCCTGTATGACTTCTTTATTCAAACGCAGCTTGAAAATACGTGCATACCGTGCCAGATCCGTTAGTTTCCTGAAATACATGTAGTTTGAAAAGTCAACATAAAGTTGAGCGAGTTCATGTGTAAGTGAGTATGTACAAACATTTGAAAATGTTGTAAGTATGTATAAAAGTCCCTGGTATGTAGCAATTAAGGAAAATAGATCAATTAATGTGCAGCTAATACATTAATAAGTGACATGGTCTAGGAAGCACTCAAACCTGTAACGCGTATTTCATACCGGTCCTTCCGGCGGAACGACATAGTCACCACATGCAGCCACACACTGGCCCATGTGTGGGGCTCGCAACACCCGATAGATCTATCACTCATGCCTCTCGGTGCTTATACAAGGATTAATGGTCTTACGATAATAACCTATCCATTCATGTGATCTAGCAGTAAGTTCCTTAGCTAATCATACCGTGTATAAAACGTTTGTAGTAAATGTAACATTTATTTCACCCCCGAAGTATAAAACTGAAAATAGTTAACAGAAAATGGGGGAACATGAACTCACTGTATTGCGTCTTCGGTACTTGTAACTCGTAACCCAAATTTCCTCAGCAAACACGACTACCTACAATGGTCTAATGTCTATTAGACGAACGGGTCGTGCCTTGTGTTAGTATGTATGTTTTTTAGTTACGATTCTGGTATTATTCCAAGTTATAATAATTGTATTTAGTTTTGGAATAATTGTTTATGCAGTTTTTCTGTATTAATACTTCTCAAGCATTTTACATTGTATTTCCTTCCAAAGGATGGGGGCTTTGATACCTGTATACGTTATATTTCCGAAAATATATTTTTAAGTCTCACTTTGTCTAAAATATTCTAACTCCAAAATATACATATTTTTCCCAAAAATATTATATCTTACTTCATATAATTTCCAAAATAATACTTTATCAAAATACACATTTAAGAGTATTTTCCGAAAATACGCAAGTTACATTTTAGAGTTCGCGTTGTAAAAACAATACCGATGTAACTTAAATATTTATTTGTGAGGGCGTTGGTATTATTTTGGAGTCGTGTTTTCATGATATTCCCAAGTAATATTATTTTTACCCTAAAAATAATATATCTTTAGTTCACATAATAATCACGTAAGCACACAAGCGCCTTATTACGAAATATATATTCTCAATATATATTTAACAAGTTTTATTTACGAAAATCCACCTCCGACACTTGGTTGTTTTGTACTAAAAATCATGGCGAAATTTATATTTTGAAAACAAGTTGAAAATATATTTATAACACTTGTCGCCAAAAATGTTTCTAAGTGTTATATTTTCTGGAAAAATTTCGCCAGAGTTTCCTCTGTAAACGGAGGCGTCCACGCTTACTAGCGTATCATTTTATTTTTGTAAAATCATTCAATCAGTTCTCAATTAACCGACCCGTCATTCAGACATGCAAAACACTACTTATATCGTTTCAGTTTTAATATACAAAACTGGGCCGTTTTCGAGTATTTTAATAAAATAGTAATCTTATTCCAAAAATTCCCAAATTTTTATAGAATATCTTACAAGAATCAAAAATTATTGTGTAAAAATATCGGGGTCTAAATCATCACCAATATTTTATAGAAAATCATTTTCCGGACCGAAATAAGATTTATCATTTTCTGACCACAGTCCACGGAATAATTTATTTAAAATTCACCGTAAGTCCGATTTATGAAATTCCAGTGTGATAATTACAAATACATCGGTGGTCATCTACAGTTAAAATTTCATGATTTAACTCTACACGGAATTCGAGTTATAACGGAAAACATAACTCCCATTTACTGCTGTAAAAATGCAGCTCTAGCTGCTGTTACAAAACGACATCTTAAAAATAGTAAACAAAGTCCAAAAATTATAATTCCGGTGCCAATAGAACCGTATTTCATAGTACTTATATCTAGACTTCAGAAAATACACTTTTTGTTTAGTTAAGGACTTGTTACAGCCAGCTAAAGTCGGCAACCTTTCTAATATGATTAAGATCAGATCATGAGTCTGTTACAGCAGATTATGGTTTGTTTATTTCAGATTTATCATGATTTGTACCACTAGTTTCTTTTTAACCAACTAGTTCATCATACTATCATGTCTTTTAGTTTTGATCTTTAGTGTTCTCGATTTGTATCCGTTAAACCTCTTATTAACCACTTTAAATAAGAACAAGAGAGTGATTTGAAGCACTTACAACTAGCTCAAGGCTAGGGAAGATTCAAGACGAAAACTAGGTGGTTAATAGCGATGTAGAGAGGTCCTTGCGATTCCGTAAGCACCGAGCTTCCTTGTATGTGATCCTTCACCTTTGTATGTAAGTAGAATGCCTTGATCAAAACTTGAAAGTGATGATGGATGTGGGTGTGTGTTCGGCCGTAGGCAAGACAAGAGGGAGAGAAAGAAATGCAATTTTGTGTTAAGTGTTTTAGTGAATGAGATGGTGGGTCTTGTGGTTATAATAATAGTCTATCCAATCTAATTAACCTTAGGATAATATGCCATCTAGATTTTAGACAAGCAAGATTAAAATAATCTAAATTGGATGTGTGTGTTCCCTAGGGGGAACCGAATCGGTTGTGGGGGTAGGGTTTTTGGTTGAATTCCAACTAATTAGTTAAGCACTAGCTAGTTAATTAGAGATTTAAAATTAGTTACTTGTGTGTTGTAATTTATAACGGGTGTTAGGGTATTCGGGGATCCTAACTAGCTCAGAAAAGTGTAAACAATGTCATTGACAATATTTTTATGTTCCGGGTAAAGTCCGGTTGTTCGGTTGGATATTAATCCGTTAAAATGCTAAATAAGCATCTAAAGTGTCGTTAATATTAGTTTTAGTGACACAATGAATTCCCGACACTTTGGAAAGTGTCAAGTATTATTTTCCCATGTTTTTGCACTTTACTAGTTAAATAAAATGCTGAATTTTGTAATAAAGTGCAGGATTTAGTAGTTAAAGCATGTTTTAGGCACATCCGGTCACTATAACTATCACCTAGTGACGCATTTTTACAATCGTCGCCTCCCTACACTCCCTACTGGTGTAGTAATCTATTCCCGACTCATACTGGCCTCAGAGACAGTGTCTGTCTGATACTGGCTATGTCAGCATGTTTACTGGGTTATCCGTTCTTTGTGCTACTGTGCTTTTGTGCATCAAGTTTGTCACTATAGTTCTGTGTAAATAATGGAGTGACGGCAATAAAGTATGATGCATGTACGTGTATGTATCAGAATTCAAGTAGCAGTTTAATCACAACTGTAAGCAAGCATAGTAATTAAGTATTAATTAAATATTAATTAATTCGTACGGATACGTGGTTTGGTGAGGGTTGTCACATTCTCCCCCCGTTAAAGAAATTTCGTCCTCAAAATTTGTACTACCCTACTCCTTAAGGTTAAGTCACACACGTATGTATATGAATAATATCGAAGTAGATACTCATCAAATCGAAACAAACATTACTCACATTAGGTGAGTCCAAGAATATATAACGACCCAAATCCTAGGGTTGAAAGATGTGTGCTTCTAGGATTGGATGTCAAAGGTACAAGACGCATTTGACGTATAATCTAGTGTAAACCAGCCAGTAGGGGTTCCACAAAAGTGGAGTTTTGACTAATAAGATTTTTAATCGCTTGGTTGCAATATGCAACCGAGTTTTCACAAACCATAGCACCCGCTATATGAACTCAAAAGCAGCAACTCAGCGTAATAGTAAAATGATCTGTCAACTCCTGAATAAATGTCTGGTAAGGTTTAGTGTGTTGACATTTTTGAATGGTGAAGATACACCGAATGGAAATACAAGCGAATCTGGTGTATCATTGTCTTGATTTGTAGTTGCATCAGAAGTGCCTAAATGATAAATCAAACAAAAGTATGTGTGATCTCGTGTAAAACGGTTACCATGGTTAGCACAAGCTACAAGTTTATGATAACACCACAAGGTGTCGTAATGGTATTATTCCATAATAGTGGTGACTGAACAAGTTCCCCGCGTTTGAAATCAAATGAAAGTGTACTGAGGCAATCTGAAGATTTGATTTATACCATGTTATAGAGTTTCCAATTAAATACAGAACATCAAAGAACCACTGTTTCCAATCGAAGATGAAAAGTAATAAGTATCGCAAGGCATTTGATTGACAACGAAAGAATCGTTAGGAGGTACATGGTGCTTATAAAATGAATATATGTACCATTGCCTTAACACACAATTGTGTTGAGACCGCTTTGATCGTGAAGATCCAAAATGGATTGTTAGCAACTAAATAGGGAATTAAATCCGTGTATGCAGTGTGTAACCAAATTAGCGCAAGCTTCAATTTTGTGAAAATATCACCGCAAGGTATCGAAACAAATCAAATGTTTTAGTGGAGTCGTAGACCAACCAAATCTACTACGACTCGAAATGAAAGAATCTCTGCAAAAATAGTTGAATATGATGCTCCCAATACATCATATAGCGTTTCAAGTTAAACCTGTGAACTGGATAAGTTCAAGCAATTGAACTTGGTTTCAACGTAACCCGACGATGTATGTATCAACAAGGAATTCTCGGCATGGTAGCAAAATAAACCATGAATGTAACTTGAAAGAAAGCGGTTTCAAGAAAGTGTGTTGGCTTGGTAACAAAAGAGCCAACAAAAACAATAATGTAGGTTACTTGAATCAGTAATTAGGTTTAGCAAAATAATATGTAAATTCCAATGAAGTGCTTGTTCCAAACGAAATCACATGTGTAGCAAATGATGCATGTATGTCAGGTAAGTTTCCAAGAAAAGGAACAATGAGTATTTGCTAAAGTGAAGAAATGACCAGCTATCGAAGCAAATGTGTGTTCGCTCTCAGCGAGAAAATTATTGTGATGCAACTACCATTAAGGGGAGTAGAGATGCAAACGTCTACTCGCTAGAAGTAAAAGAAATTCAAGTACTTCTGGTTTGGTCAACAGAACTGGCATATGCGCCAGGTTAATGATGGTTGATTGAGTTGACAGATATGGTTCCTAAATAAAAACCCTTACGAGTTTGAACCTGGGTTCACAAAGGTCCTAAATATATGTTTTCTAAATCCTCCAGATTTCGTATCCCATGTAGACTGGTTTGTGCATTGTGTAGGAAGCACTATTTTTGTGTACGTCTAAGAACAAGTCGTTGTCCCACATTTTTTCCTCGGTATACCTTCTTACTGAATTTACCGCCAATGACACTCGATCGTTGATCCGTCGTGTAATGGTAGTCGGACCCTTACAGTTAGTCAAATATGTAATTCGGCAATCCTTAGCAAGAGCCACCGACCCTGGTTGGCTAGCTCATCCGACTTCCGATCATTTGAAAGTCATCGTCCTTTTTCTTGATGAGCGGAGCTGATGTTACCCAAAAGCGAATTTTGGTATGTTATCTTCCTTCTCTATTTACTACTGAAACTACACTGTCAATCCTTGCATCTCCGAAAATGTAAGTCGCTACGGTGCATCGACTACAGGTGTGGTGCCTGGAATTAAATCGATGTGCGATTCGACTAATCGTTGAGGAGACGATTCCGGCAAGTCCTCGAGGAAGACTTCAGGATATCCTCTGGTCACGGGGGTCTCTTCGGGCTTTAGTTCTTCGGCTCCCTTGTCCCCGACATGAGCCAAGAAAACAACACATTCTTTTCGCGACATCCTTTGTGCCTTCAAGCGATTTGTAATTTGCAGAGGCGTATCCCGCTTCATGAGTCAAGATCACTTCTTCGTTCGCCATTATGGTGCGGATATCAATCTCCTATTGATCATTTGTCAACCAATCCCTCCAACTACCTTGTTGAAGTCTCTCAATTCACTGGCAGTAGATCAAGTGTAATCTTACGATTCCCGGGTTCTATCTTGCCGATTCCAGTTACTGTGTTGGCTTCCACTAGTTTCCCCTAAGCTAGTTCTAATGGGTACTGGAATATCTACTTACTCGCTGCTTAAACCAATTATACTCTCGAACTCTAGAGGTGTGAATCGTAAAATTTGCAACAGTATTTGGCAATACAGATGCATAACATTGAGTAGTATGGGACGTACCGATATCCATGCTTGGATTCCTGGCGTGCTTCTCTGGCTCCGGTGTTAGACATCTTTCCCATGATTTTGCTTAATCTCCCTTGGGAAATCTTTCCTAAAGTGCCTCATATCCCCGCAGGTATAACATCCCTTATCTTTCCCCTTTCCTTTCTTTCCACGCTTCATCTCACGCCAACACGTTTCCCTGTTGTGTCCCACTTTGCCACAGTTGTCACACTTCCCATTTTTACATCGCCCGGTATGATGACGTCGGCACCTGTCGCACTTAGGTAGCTTACCCATGTACTCTTTTCTCTTTTTGGCCTTGTTGTTGCTACTCGACTGGGTACCCTGTTTGAAATTTGCTAATTTTCTCTTGTTGTCCCCAGATGACTCTACATGGGTCTCCTTCTTCTCCTCAGAGGTTGAAAATTTGTACATCCTGATTGCCTCTTCAGTCAAGGCTACACTTATATTGATGGCCTCAGCGATCGTTGCAGGTTTTGATGTCGTCACCATGCTCATGATTTGGGGTGCCAATCCCCAAATGAAACGCTCAATCCTCTTAAACTCCGGATCTACCATGTAAGGGACGATACGTGACAGAACTTGGAACTTCTCCACATACTCAGCTATTTTTGGACCTTCCATCTTCAAGTTCCAGAGCTCAGTTTCCACCTTCTGGCTTTCTGTTCTCGAACAGTACTTTTTATGCATTAGCTCTTTTAGCTCGTCCCATGATAAAGCATACGCAGCAGCCTCGCACATCGTCTGAACCTGGAGTTTCCACCATGACAGAGCCCTATCTTGGAACAGTCCGGAAATGTACGTGACCTGGTGCTCTGGGGCGCATTTGCTCCCACGCAATACGGTGTCCGTCTTCTCAACCCAGCGTACGAAGGCTACGGTACCCCCAGTGCCGTCGAAATGTAGGGGCTGGCAGCCCAAGAACTGCTTGTAGGTGCAGCCGTTGGGTGGGTTATTTCCTGAGGTACTTCTGTTGCGCTCGGAGCGATGGGCCTCGTACTGTGCGATGACCTGTAAGATGCGTTCTTGAAATTCCGCCTCTGTCGTTGGCAGAGGGTGGTTGGTATCGGTGTTCCCTTGAGTCGACATCTACCTAGAAGAAAGTCGGTTAGGTCAGGTCTTGTTAAGTACACGAGCACACAAGCCTCTATTTAGCGAATAAGACCTCAGAGGTGTATTACATATAGGTATATACACAGTCGTTATATTATTCAATCACATATCATCACAATTATTGCACAACTTGTAAATAAGAATGTAGCAAGTAAGCATGTAGTATTATAGTTATAGCACAAATACGCTGATCAACAGCGTGCTTAGTGGGAACATAGTGACTGAGTCTTTCATCAGTTATTAGTCATAAGTATTGTCGCATGTTTAAAGATGATTGGGCTTTCGTTATCCTCCAGCCACAATCACTGTGTCTTACTAAATGTATCACATCAGAAGGGACACAAGGTCACCCTACCCTTGTCTAACAAGTATATTAGTGCATCAAAATTATGTAGTCAGAAGTGGTCCTCAAAAGTCTCCGCCATCCCGGCTTATCATTAGTGTCTTTACCCAAGTGTAATGCAATCCGCATAATCCAGAAACCAACTATACTGGTGACTGAGGTGGAGGAGGAAAGAAAAGTGACCGCTAATATGCGAGAGTCCCTCCTCGAGCTTGTATATACGTCGGGGTAATTGTCTGCTCTGCCGCCCCATAGTAAAGAAATGAGTATCAGAATCCTAGGAACGGTGTAATAGCAACGGTCGAGAGCGCAAAAGGAACCTTGATGTATGTGGCGAATTAAAGTATGCCGACAATAGACAGGGTGGAGGACGTGGTGTCTAACATAAACTTTTCTGGCAAAATGTTGTCTTGTGATGTAGACACTTAAATCATGTTTTCGGTTATGTAATGTTTTGCATCTGAAGTTGCCAATTGTGGTGTCAGCTCAAGCTCCAACATTCTGCGACTCATATCCTCAAACTGTAGCTGATGTGACAGGTGTACTCATCCCGTGTGGCCTCCATAATGTGAGGGATGGTAAGGGTCTAAAATCTGCATAGTGTGTTATAGGATCCATCCAATCGGCTCGTACATCGATGTAGGGTGAAAGGAGTAAACGGTGCGGCCTGTAAGGCTGTAGAAAATGCTGTTGTAGCAAAATAGATCATTATGCTGGTGCCGACCTGAAGTACTCTTCCGGGGTACAGGCATGTCCGGTAAGGAAACGATAAGTATGCCAGTGCACTGGGCGTCGGTCTCCATGGGGAAAAAGGACATCAGCGGTTATGGAAGCAAAAAACAAACGTTTCAACCAATAAGGAGATTGTCAGGTGCTGGCACTGGGTTAGATAGTAGGGGTGCAATGTCTAGTAAACCAAAAGTATCAGGGTCACAGTAAAGCAAGGATGTAGGACCAGCAGTTGCAACATCAGGCTGACTCAAAAGGTGTAAAAGCTAGCTCAAGAGCAAGCTCTGGGGCGTCTAACGGTGTGGTGCCTCGAGCAGGTGTTAGTGCAGCAGTCATAACGGCGCTGTCGTCGTCTTGCGTCAATAGTAGAATGTTGTACTCCAGCTGTTTGTAAGGTTACAGGTATCACAGACTCAAAGGAGTCTGGATGCATGCTAGAATCAGAGGATAGCTTGTTAACAGGGGTCTCAAATAAGTGAAATTGGTAATAATGTTCTCGTCTAACTTTCCATCATTATGGGCATTATCGGAAGGACCATCAATATCGCGTCAATATCGTTATCAATTGTTCCTCGAGTAACCATCCTTCGGAAGGGATGTCCACAAGAGGCGCATTGTCTAGGATTGGATCCATAGCGCGCTCACCATCGGGACGACCAGTGATGAAGTGGTCATGGATTGAAACAAGAGTGACAGGAAGATTCTTTGCCAGAAAAACCATCAGCAAAGATGAAGTATCACCAAAATCTGGTAGCACGGACTGTTAGAAGTCGTCCTCGCCCTTAGTCAGCATATCAGGATCACTCTCAGTATCTGACGTAATTGTCTCTGGCGCAGATGTAGTCTCATTATCTGTGGCGGTGGTCATAGGGTAATCAATGTCTGATAACTCCTTCTCTAATTAGAGTGACATGTGTGCCGGTGCGTAACATGTATATCCATAGTAGTTACTAACAATTAGTGTATGCGAATAACTACCACATATGCACGTACATCAACATTAAATCAAATATGTATGTAAGTCTCAATTAATGTAAGCAAGTAATCATCCTAGTCTTCCCCAGACTATCCTCCCAGTTTCTCAAACTGAACTCTCCTAGTCTCTCAGACTATCCTCCCAGCCTCTCAGACTGATCCTCCTAGTCCCACTAGACTAACCTCCCAGCCTCTCAGACTGAACATTCTAATCCCACTAGACTAACCTCCCAGCCTCTCAGACTGAACTTTCTAGTCTCTCAGACTAAAATCTCTCAGTCTCTCTGACTAATCTACTGGTCTCCCTGACCTAATTCCTGGTCTCCCCGACCTAATTCTTCCTGGTCTCCCCGACCTAATTCTTCCTGGTCTCCCCGACCTAATTTTTCCCGGTCTCCCCGACCTAATTTTTCCCCAGTCTCCCCGACTGGACTCCCTCAGTCTCCCCGACTGAGCTATAAATTTAAATTTGGAAATGTGTATTTGTGCCTTTTGTTTGGAAAAAGGTTTGTTTCCTGGATCTGGACGTATAGTGTATGCAATGTAAAAATGTTTGAAAAATTTTTCGTGAGAGCCCTGATGATCATAGTCTAGACTCGAGAAAGAATCCTAGTTCGCTATAATCGAGGCTCTGATACCAAGCTGTCACACCCTGGCTTTGCGGAAGCGTGGGTTTATTTGGTGTGACTTCTTAATACCATAGTAACAGTCATAACAATGCTATATGATAAAAACATGAAATATTCATCCATTAATAAAGTTTAGAAAAATCCCATTTTCAACAATCTCAAAATAAGTTACAAACCTTAACTTGATTTAATTTAGTTTATAAAGACTTAGCAAAAGACTTTAAACAATACTAGGTTTAGGGGTATGTAACCCGTCCAGGAAGAGGTTACACCTTCTAAACCCTGTTTGCCTTCTTTATTCAAACGCAGCTTGAAAATACGTGCATACCATGCCAGATCCGTTAGTTTCCTGAAATACATGTAGTTTGAAAAGTCAACATAAAATTGAGCGAGTTCATGTGTAAGTGAGTATGTACAAACATTTGAAAATGTTTTAAGTATGTATAAAAGTCCCTGGTATGTAGCAATTAAGGAAAAAAGATCAATTAATGTGTAGCTAATACATTAATAAGTGATATGGTCTAGGAAGCACTCAAACTTGTAACGCGTATTTCATACCGGTCCTTCTGGCGGAACGACATAGTCACCACATGCAGCCACACGCTGGCCCATGTGTGGGGCTCGCAACACCCGATAGATCTATCACTCATGCCTCTCGGTGCTTACACAAGGATTAATGGTCTTACGATAATAGCCTATCCATTCACGTGATCTAGCAGTAAGTTCCTTAGCTAATCATACCGTGTATAAAACGTTTGTAGTAAATGTAACATGTTATTCAACCCTGAAGTATAAAACTGAAAACAGTTAAGAGAAAAGGGGGGAACATGAACTCACTGTATTGCGTCTTCGGTACTTGTAACTCGTAACCCAAATCTCCTCAGCAAACACGACTACCGACAATGGTCTAATGTCTATTAGACGGACGTGTCGTGCCTTGTGTTAGTATGTATGTTTTTGAGTTACGATTCTGGTATTATTCCAAGTTTTAATAATTGTATTTAGTGTTGGAATAATTGTTTTTGCAGTTTTTCTGTATTAATACTTCTCAAGCATTTTACTTTGTATTTCCTTCCCAAGGATGGGGGCTTTGATACCTGTATACGTTATATTTCCGAAAATATATTTTTAAGTCTCACTTTGTCTAAAATATTCTAACTCCAAAATATACATATTTTTCCCAAAAATATTATATCTTACTTCATATAATTTCCAAAATAATACTTTATCAAAATACACATTTAAGAGTATTTTCCGAAAATACGCAAGTTACATTTTAGAGTTCGCGTTGTAAAAACAATACCGATGTAGCTTAAATATTTATTTGTGAGGGCGTTGGTATTATTTTGGAGTCGTGTTTTCATGATATTCCCAAGTAATATTGTTTTTACCCTAAAAATAATATATCTTTAGTTCACATAATAATCACGTAAGCACACAAGCGTCTTATTACGAAATATATATTCTCAATATAAATTTAACAAGTTTTATTTACGAAAATCCACCTCCGACACTTGGTTGTTTTGTACTAAAAATCATGGCGAAATTTATAATTTGAAAACAAGTTGAAAATATATTTATAACACTTGTCACCAAAAATGTTTCTACGTGTTATATTTTCTGGAAAAATTTCACCAGAGTTTCCTCTGTAAATGGAGGCATCCACGCTTACTAGCGTATTATTTTCTTTTTGTAAAATCATTCAATCAGTTCTCAATTAACCGACCCGTCATTCAGACATGCAAAACACTACTTATATAGTTTCAGTTTTAATATACAAAACTGGGTCGTTTTCGAGTATTTTAATAAAATAGTTATCTTATTCCAAAAATTCCCAAATTTTTATAGAATGTCTTATACGAACAAAAAATTATTGTGTAAAAATATTGGGGTCTAAATCATCACCAATATTTTATAGAAAATCATTTTCCGGACCGAAATCAGATTTATCTTTTTCTGACCACAGTCCACGGAATAATTTATTTAAAATTCACTGTAAGTCCGATTTACGAAATTCCAATGGGATAATTACAAATACATCGGTGGTCATCTACAGTAAAAATTTCATGATTTAGAACCGTATTTCATAGTACATATATCTAGACTTCAGAAAATACACTTTTTGTTTAGTTAAGGACCTGTTACAGCCAGTTAAAGTCGGCTGAAAGTGCAGATCAGCTTGCTGTTTGAAGGTTAAATGTTACTAAAATGCACCCATACGTTCGCCAACCTTTCTAATATGATTAAAATCAGATCATGAGTCTGTTACAGCAGATTATGGTTTGTTTATTTCAGATTTATCATGATTTATACCACTAGTTCATCATACTATCAAGTCTTTTAGTTTTGATCTTTAGTGTTCTCGATTTTTATCTGTTAAACCTCTTATTAACCACTTTAAATAAGAACAAGAGAGTGATTTGAAGCACTTACAACTAGCTCAAGGCTAGGGAAGATTCAAGACAAAAACTAGGTGGTTAATAGCGATGTAGAGAGGTCCTTGCGATTCCGTAAGCACCGAGCTTCCTTGTATGTGATCCTTCACCTTTGTATGTAAGTAGAATGCCTTGATCAAAACTTGAAAGTGATGATGGATGTGGGTGTGTGTTCGGCCGTAGGCAAGACAAGAGGGAGAGAAAGAAATGCAATTTTGTGTTAAGTGTTTTAGTGAATGAGATGGTGGGTCTTGTGGTTATAATAATAGTCTATCCAATCTAATTAACCTTAGGATAATATGCCATCTAGATTTTAGACAAGCAAGATTAAAATAATCTAAATTGGATGTGTGTGTTCCCTAGGGGGAACCGAATCGGTTGTGGGGGTAGGGTTTTTGGTTGAATTCCAACTAATTAGTTAAGCACTAGCTAGTTAATTAGAGATTTAAAATTAGTTACTTGTGTGTTGTAATTTATAACGGGTGTTAGGGTATTCGGGGATCCTAACTAGCTCAGAAAAGTGTAAACAATGTCATTGACAATATTTTTATGTTCCGGGTAAAGTCCGGTTGTTCGGTTGGATATTAATCCGTTAAAATTCTAAATAAGCATTTAAAGTGTCGTTAATATTAGTTTTAGTGACACAATGAATTCCCGACACTTTGGAAAGTGTCAAGTATTATTTTCCCATGTTTTTGCACTTTACTAGTTAAATAAAATGCTGAATTTTTTAATAAAGTGCAGGATTTAGTAGTTAAAGCATGTTTTAGGCACATCCACTTTAACTATCACCTAGTGACGCAGTTTTACAATCCTCGCCTCCCTACACTCCCTACTGGTGTAGTAATCTATTTCCGGCTCATACTGGCCTCAGAGACAGTGTCTGTCTGATGCTGGCTATGTCAGCATGTTTACTGGGTTATCCGTTCTTTGTGCTACTGTGCTTTTGTGCATCAAGTTTGTCACTATAGTTCTGTGTAAATAATGGAGTGACGACAATAAAGTATGATGCATGTTCATGTATGTACCAGAATTCAAGTAGCAGTTTAATCACAACTGTAAGCAAGCACAGTAATTAAGTATTAATTAAATATTAATTAATTCATACGGATACCTGGTTTGGTGAGGGTTGTCACACTGTAAGCCATGATAAACACAGCAGTTAATAAAGCTGTGAACGAAGTACTTAAAGAGCCAAGCAATGCTCGTTCGAAAACTCATTCTGGGTCCCTTTCAAAACCGCATACACCAAGAAAGGATGAATCTGAACATTCATCCAATCAGAGAAGTGAACCACATAAGCAGATTTTGTTTGATCAGGTTCCACGTTATGACAAGGGATGTACTTAAAAATACTTTGTCTCTTGCAAACTAAGAGATTTCACTGGGGGAAAAATGAGCCATTGATTGTATGAAATGGCTTGATGAGATGGAGACAGTTGTTGACATAAGTGGGTGTGCTGGTATGTGTAAGGTGTAATATGTTTTTATTGTTATTTTAAGCCCATTTTACACATTAGTCAAGTTTAAATTTATAAAACACGATATTCTACTAACACTAAACACACACATGGGTAAGTGCACCCATCGTGAGCGTAGTATAGCATTGGTAAGATACCTAGGTCATCCAAGGACACAAGAGCTTTTAGTACCAGTTTATTCTCAACGTCTAATCAATCTAAAATTTTTGAGAAAAGATTTTAAACATGAAAAATAAAACTAAAAATGCAGAAATAAAAATAAAATAAAAAACAGATAGACAAGATGAATCACTTGGATCCGACTTGCCTTTAAGAGATTATCTTAGTTATAGTAGTAGGCCCCTCTTTTGAAGGTGATGTTACCCTCAACCCAGTGGTTTGAGTCAGCAAGGATACAATCCCAAAGGGTCGGAATATTGAAAGATAATTAATTAAGTTATTAATGCGAAACGTGGTAGGCCCCTCTTTTGAAGGTGACGTTACCCTCGGCTAAGTGGTTTGAGTCAGCAGGGATACAATCTCAAATAGCCAGTTTAATGTATTAATAGTAGTTTACATATGAGGGGATGAAGCCATTCGCACCCCCGCCATCCAATACCAGTGGGTATTGAAGAAGGTCCTAGTAACCTTGACCCATGTCCTTGCAGGATCTATACAATGAACAAGGCAAGAACCTTACTAAACCATTCCCTTAACCCCCAACC